>JAYJMB010056504.1:0-73530 GCA_036873735.1 Pouteria campechiana | reverse complement strand
GAAATGGACTTACACAAGTATTGGGAAGTCAAAAAGTTAGTGTCACGACATCCTAAAGCAACACTTGCGACAAATTGGCGTACAGCAAGTGAATGCCATGGCATCCAAATCAGGTGTCGCAGCATCCAATGTTATAAAACCTAACGTCACTTTGAGGCCATTTTGGATATAGATGGAGACGGATTCAACTCAAGTGTTCAACATATAAGTTTTTTCCCTTAAAGTTATCTATTTTAAAAATCAAGAATTATAGGATTTGGAGTTGAAATATGAAAGTTGTGACTAAAATATTATAACTGTCTCATACTTCAATCCCATTGATAGAAATTTTGGATATGCAAAAACTAGTATCAATTATAGTCCAATTTTGGATTATTTTGAGGATGTTTTGGAAATCACGTTCAAATGATAGTTGTATATTTCAAAGTTATATTTCTAATTCGTTAATAATCATATGATTTTGATTTCAAACGAGGAAGTTAGATCCAAAATAATGCAAGCCCGTTAGAACTTTTGATACATTAACTCTAGAAGTGATCAAAAGGTATCACTTTGAGCTCATACAACTCATGATAGAAGCTGATTCAAAAAAAGTGATTACATGAAAGATGTATTCCTTAAAATTATCTATCAAATGGACTAAGAATCATGTAATTCTTAGTTTATACAAAAAAGTTATAATAAAAATACTAAAACTTCTCTAGACTTTCAAAACTTCTAAAGTAGTGAAGTATTAAGGTCAAATTTTCTGAATAACTTCAAAAGTGTGACAGAGATTCTCAAGTGGTTCAAAATCTTGATCTTAAAAAATTTTGAAGCTTCTTCAAAACTTCTAAAGTAGTGAAGTATTAACATTAGAATTTTTGAATAACTTTAGAAGTGTGACATAGATTCTGAAGGTGTTCAAAATCTTGATCTTCAGAATTTCTAAAGCAGCTTAACATGAAATAAATTTCTAAAGCTTCAGAAAGAATTTTTTGATGGCAACTTTTAGAAGTAAGTTTGAAGATTTTAGAGTATATTAGAGGGATGAAATGATAAATAGAAGTTGGGAGTTATAGCACCTGTTGGTCTTAGAAGTTGCAGATTGTAAATTTTTTTGAAGTGCACAAATTGAGTTGTTTTCCATGTGTCAGATGCTATTGGAAGCTGATTTTTAGGCACAAGATTGTGTTGCAATATAGAGCAACTTAGTTATTTTAAGAACTTCTATTTTTATTCACTGCAATGCTTTGGAATCTATATTTTCGTGGGGAAATATAGAGTTATTATTGAAAGAGGATCTCTATGCATAAAGGCATTATAGTTCATTGAAGATTTTTACTAAAACTCTACTAATTGGGTTATTTAAAGACACATCCAAAGCACACATAGGGGAGTTCCACATAGAGTGTGTATGTGAGAAACAAAGGAGCAAGAGAAGGATTCCAAGTTTTGCAACATTATAGTTTGAAGATTGTTAATTTTAGTTTAGCCATGAACTAAATTTCTTTTTCTTGGGCGAAGATGTCACCCTCCTTGATATTTGTTATTAATAGAGATTATTAATTTATCAATTAAATACCATCTTATTTCATTCACTGTGTTAAATGCAATCATCTAATTTATTTAATTTTTTGATCACTAACTGTGTGAATTAGCTTAATTATCTTTGAGTACACAATTAAGGTAGATACAATATGCTAAACCATGTACTGTGCTCTTTTGAATGAATGAGTAGATGGTTAAGGTAAACACCATATGCTAAACTATTCTACTTGGTGTTGAACCAAATGGTGCATATGGCAAACAACCAAGTTTTGATGATGAGAAATAACATATGAGTGAACATTTGTGGTACTGACAATTGTGTTCCCGAGCATTGCAGAAATAGATATAAATATATAGAGAAATAATTCAAAATACAGCAGATAGTATATACAAAGAATACATTAGCAAGCAAAATCCACTGACGGAAAGAAGACAAGAGTGCTTAGAAAGAATGACATTGAAACGTTGAAAAAAGTCCACAAAGAGTATCTATAGCTATGATGTTCATGCCTCAATGAGTGTTCAAATAAATCTTCTACAAGATCAAGTTAGTATCAGATATCTTCTACCTCAGACAATTTCAGACAAATCGTTCAATAGACAAACCAGATAAACTACCAATACTTAACATCTATCCGCAACACAAAGACGAATTTAGTTTGTAGAAAAGCAAAGATGAAATGGAGCTGAACTTAGCAAATGAAAAGCTAAAATGAAGTTAAATTATTCAAGCATTTGTCTCTCATATAAATTCCATATGAAACTGAAGAAGATTAAGGAATCAATCTACAATCTTATACAAAAGACATAGAAGATGAAGTAGAAGTAGCACAGCAACTACAGAAGAACAACCTTGTCTGTCATCTTCAGCCACAAGTTCATCTGCCATTTGCAAAAGACAAACTATTAGACAACTGCTAAAGAAACAATTCATCTATATCTCAATGATTCATTTGTTACTTTTAATAGACAAAACATCAGATGAACTATTGAAGAAAGGGTTTGTCTGCATATGATAACTTCTTCTATCATTTATGATAGACAAACCAAGAGATGAACTATGTGAAAGATTTCATCAGCGGTCTACAACTTCATCTACAGATCTCAATAGACAAACAACAAACAAAGTCAGTTTGTTTATTGTGAATAAGCCTTGTTTGCGCCAACAAGAGTCATCTATTACTTACAAGATATAATCCAGGACTTGATCAAATAAAGTCCTTAGATAAAATATGGCTAAATCTCTATGGCATATCATAAAGAGTAGAAGCTACCTATACCAAACATCGCTGACTGCACTCTCCAGTCAAACTCTCATTCAGAGCAGATTCTGTTAAACAAACTGGAGAGATCGAGCTTAACTAAAGATGGAAAGAAATTCAAAAGGAAGTAGTCTACACTTTAATAAAGTTGTAACTTTTGGAGGTTGTGTCCCTTTAGGCTTAATGGGCATCTTTCTAAAATAATGAAAGAGTCAGTCATGCAAAAAAGTTTTCATTCAGTGTTTACTAAAATCGGAAAGGCATCTTCTTCAAGGACAACACTGCAGTCTTTCCAGCTACAATGGGTTTATCGAGAAGATAACTTTTCAATGGTAGAAAATTCAGAATGGCCTTCAAATTTCAAAGAAAGCTAACTACCTCCAACAAGTAGAAAATTCTGAAATAATATAAAGGTAGTGCAGTGTTAACGAAGAAGGTTGAAGAAGCTGAGATAAAAATAAGAATAGAGCTTAAAAGAGTAATATCTCTAAATTAGACTATGCTCCCTCCTAGATAATCAATCTCCATTGCACTGATAGACAATGATCCTAAAAGTTCTATCTTAATTTTATATCTGGAGTATTGATCTCTAATGAGCTTCAACAAGATATCGTTATTATGTGCTCAAATAATGCACAAATTAGCCTAGTAAAAGAGGTGATGTAATGTGCAAAAATGAGTGTTGTTAATCATCTATGTGAGTTTATGGTGAGCTCAAGAAAACCACATTGTATGAGTTATTGGTGAGATTTGAAAGACCAACAAGTTTGCTAGTGATCTTCAAAACCAATGAGTTTTCTGGTGAGCTTGTGAAAACCAGAAGAGTACTGGGAGCACTATGTTTATGTCCCCTGGAGCTAGAATTCAGAAGAGTGTTGGGAACACTGTTTATGCCCTCTAGAGTTAGAATCTAGAAGAATACTGGGAGTACTATTGTATTTCCATTATATGGGATATAGTGGAACCCAAGGCACAATGAGTGTGTGCTCTTGGAAGAGTGGATGTAGGAATGAGGTTCCCGAACTAGTATAAAAATTATTGTGTATTATCTGCTTGATTATTTTACTTTGCATATAATTGTCTAATCATCACATTTCACATATCACTACATACACAATTACTTAGTAAAAATAACTATAGCTAAGAGAAGTTGAATTTGGAAGTGAAGTAGTCATTATAACCAAATGAATATGGAAATTACATACATCTTGCATCACAACTTCTGCTTAGGTGACTAATATTTATTTGGCATTAATTTTTATATGTTCAATTCACCCCCCCCCCCCCTCCTTGAGTTGTCTATTACATGGGACTAATAAATGGTATTAGAGTAGGTTTGGCATGTTAATATTAACTACAAAAATTTAACCTGTGAAGAGATTCCTATAGCCAAATCGTTCCACAACATTCCTGCTTAGGGACAAGTTATTTACAAACTTTTATGCATTAATGATATCTATTATAGATTTTAAAAATTTTAATTCTTGTCTGCCACTAAGCTTGATAGAATATCCATATGTAGCTTTGTTAAAGATACATGAGAAATTATATGCGATAAAGCTTACAAGGTCAAACCCAAGCAATTGATTCTATGCAAGAGCTACAAGAACAAGAGAAGTTAGAAGATTCATCTACGAGAAAACCGGAGGAGTTGAAGATAATCAAGTAAGCATTTTTCTATATCTTAGCAATTCAAGAGAATGAGGTAACTTTTTAATCTTAAAGTTTCAAATCTTTAAGAAATTTAGACTTGCTTTAAAGTTTTAAATGTTTCATAATTAATATCATATCATTTTTAATGCAATGCACATTGAGTTACCTATAAACTTTAAAGAATATCACTCTAATTCAATTATGCATGTTGTAAATTATATGTTCTTCATTGATTTGCTTATGCCATTTTATAAAGTCAAAGAGATTAATCACTCAAATCTTTGTAAATTAAAGTCCTCTAATCATAAGTGAATCATTATCATACTCTCAAATAATCATACATATCTCAAATGAAAAATAAATTGAAAAATCCCATTATCTCATATCTACTCGTAGACAAAGTCACCACTTTGTCACTAAGAGTGTTTAAAGCCCTTGAGGATAGACTTGATAAAAGCCCATCTTTTAACTTCATCTCAAATTCACCTCTCGCATTCTCTATTGGCAATAAAAATCCCCTTTTCAAAAGAAGGCGGTTCAAATCCTCACTATTTTCCTCTCAACTCCTCATCTTCTTAGCTTCATTTTTTCCTGTTCATCTCATTGCCAAGAACCCTCAAGCTCCCCCACATCAAAAATCCTAAACCCTTGAGTGACGAACATGGTGGATTTGTGAATCACAGAGATGACTCCAGTATTTATATCCAACAAAAGAAGAAACAAAAAAGATTCAGAAGAGGTGCAGCCACCTCGCAAACTAAGGTTTCATAGAAAGTGGCTTCTTAAGGTAACCTATCAAAATGATAAACAAAGTTATTATGAGTTTATAAAGTATTATAAACAAAAAGTATTGAAAGGAAAGTTATTGATTTTGACTTCATCAAAGAAATGAAGATGGAAGTACGCAATTGGATAAGTTTCTAGGGGTGGAACAAATTCATGAGTTGCAAAGATAAATGTTCTTCAAGAATGGTGAAAATACTTCTTTGAAACTATGATCCTAAGATGAAAAAGTCCTAGATTGGGGACAAGAAAATAAACATGTCCCCTAAAAGCATCAAAGAATGCTTAAATCTCCCCCTGATTGAAATGCAAACAGTTGAATAGCCTACATCCAGAAAAGAGTTATTTTCATAGCTGACAAGGATAACCATTATGGAAGATGTAAAAAGTCTCAATCACAAGAATCTAGATGTAAATTTGAGACTTGCACACAATTTCCTAATATAAAACTTGTGTTGTTTGAAATCTACTCATGAGCAAATGGGTAAAATTTTGACCATGAATTCTATAAATTTTAGTATTTTGGGATATATATATATATATAACAATAAGAAGAATAAAAGAACCTAATAGGTGATTTTGAGTAAAGTCATGAATATGACCCAAATAACTAATGAAGCATGATTATTATGTATAATTTGATGTGGATGAGATATTGAAATAAAAGTTTGAGATAATTTTGGAATTTTGAACTATTAAGTTGAAAGTTATGTGAAAAGAACTCAATAGGTGAATTTGAGCAAAACATATATTTGAGCTATACAAGGGATCTAAACTAGTCATCATATGTATTGTAATGTGTGTGAAACATCAGTTTGAGTATTGGATGAAACTTGGAATGAAAATGGCATATGAAGTCACTTATAGCAGAAATTTTGGTTAAAAAGAACTAAATAGGTGATTTTTAGCAATTGACCTCAAACGAGATGAAAAATAGTATGAATATATCCCATTTAATGTATATGATATGTGGAAGATGATATTTATGATGTTTAAAATATTTTATTGGAAATGAGGCTATTGATGATTTTGTTTAAATACATATTCGAAAATTGAATAGCTTATTACAATGGACAAGGTATTATTTCGATTTGGGGTGAGAATTAATTTTCTAAATGAGTACATGAGGATTATTATGCATAAAATTAATGAAAAATGAAATGATTAAAAGTTTAGTGATGATAGATGAGAGAAAAAGTAAAACTTTTAGAAGAAAACTAAAGGGGCATAAGTGTGTATTATAAAAATGCTGAATTTTAAAAAGGGGTCACTTGTGATCCATTTTTGACATTTTTATGGACTTATTTAGAAAATGTGTTCAACATAAAATTTGTATCCCTTAAAAATTATCTTTCCAATGCATTAAACATCACGTGAATCAGAGGTTGTATGAGAGAGATATTGCCAAAATAGCAGAACTACTCCTAACAAGCATTTGGATCAAGCACCTAGGCATTTAAAACAAGAGCTATGACATTTGAATTGTGCAGGGCATCCAACAAACAAGTGCCTAGGCATTTGAAATGAGAGCCCTGACATTTGATTTGTTTAGGGCCTCCATCAAGCAAGCGTTGTGGCATTTAAACATTTAAATCAAGCGTCGCAACATTTAGCTCCTGGTGATGCACTGGACCACCAAAAATTTGACTTTTTAAAGGGTTTCTTTAGCCCATTTTATTCATTTTCTTCTTTCTTCTCTTTTGCTCTGGTTACCACGTCCCAATCCTTGAGACCCACCACCCTAAACTTGATTTCTAAGTGTTTTTAGTCAGAAATATCCTAGATTTTCATAAGAAATGATCTTCTTGCTATTTGGGTGAGTTCTTTGGGTTGAACATCCTAAAGGGTGAGATTTATGGCTGATTCTTAAGTATTTGGAGATGTATTTATACTTTGGAATGAAAGCTATGCTTGGATTTCATGATAAGTTTGCTTTCGCTGCCTAATTTTCTATTTTTGATTAGCTAGGGTTTGTAAATTCTATGAATAGTGATTTTTGGGGAAAATTTCAAGGTGTATATTGTATTAAACATGGGGGAATTATTTAATAAGTTAATTTTAGTGATTTAAACATGAAAATTCATGAATTTAGCCTTGTTAGGGTTTTCAACCATTTATGAATAGTAACTATTTGGGAGAAATGCTAGATTGTGTTGTCAAATCATAGGAAAAATGAATTATTCATGTTTAATGATGTTTTGAAACTTAATTGGGTATGGAAATTTATAATTTTGTTAAGTTAGAGTTTTTGAAGATTCATGAATAGTGGAATTTGAGATATAAAGATGAAATTGATAATAGATTCATAAGGGAGAATGATTAATGCATGAAGTAGAATGTTTTGGAATGTGTTTGAGATGTTGGGAGTGAACAATCTGATTTTTAATAAGAATCTAAATAAGGTTAAAAGAGGTTCTTGTTTATAGCATGATTAAGTAGTTAAGTTATTGAATTAAGGGCATAATCGACTTGTGATTGGACTTAATCACTTGTTCATTGAACAATATAGTCATCACATGTTAATAAATGTAGAATTTGTTGTTATTTATATTGAATCCTCATGAATTAATTGATGCTTACAACCTATTTGATAGAATGCTTTCATGAGGAATTGATGTACTAAATGAAGGGTTATTGATTGGGTAAGCCTAGATCAAGAAACAAAGTTGATTAACAATAAATGGATAATATAGATAGGTTGAAGCATATGAGAAATTGATAATTGGACTTGAATTGGTTGATTAAAGTTATCTTCATGTTAAGAGCATATTTAAATGGAATTATAATAATGTTATGCATGTAGGGCCTGTTAGCGATGATTGGACAAAAAAATTATGGAATCTAAGGAGCTATGGAATTGAACTTTCTTAAAGTATGTAGGCTCTTTCTTTTGGCTATAAGAAATATTTCATTTGTTTAATCGGGCATTTGTGTCTTGGTTGGGGATTGTGCATACCCCATATTTCTTTATTTCTGATATGTATTTGCATGGAATTACTTAATATTTTGTTTATAGGAAGGCTATTTGATTGTTGAGGAATAGTGAGAATGATTTATAGAAATGATATTATGATTTGTAGAAATTGATAAAGTTGATATGTATGTATGAAGTATATTGGTATGATTTAATGTAATTATTTGAGATTGATTTAATAATGTAAATAAGGTTTCTTGAGTATAGATTTTGATTATTTGGATATAAAATGATATGTTGGTTATGAACATGTTATTTTAATTCATTATTATTTTTGAATCATTCTTGCTTTTTGAGTTTGCCAAACTCATGCCTTCTTATTTATATTTTTAACTGGCAGGTTAAGTAAAGATTTCCAAATATGATTTGGAACTGAGAAGCAGGATTTAAAGATAATTAAATTTTGATATGATGAGTTGAAATTACAAATTTAAATTGTATTTGTATGTTTGTATTCATGAGATCTCAAATGATGTATAAGTGGTGTAAAGGCATGTCTTAGTGAATTATTTGTCATATTGTAAATGAAATTGTATAATTAGAAAGATGAGGAGTTCCATCATGATTCACCTAGGTCTTGGGCTGTGGAAGTATGGGCATGTATATTTTAGAATTAATATCATTGCTTTATTTTATTTGATAAATATTATACAGGTTTGAATGAAAGAAATTCAGAGGCTTTGCTGGATTTTTGGGACAGAGCACCCCACCCTAAAAATGGGCAATCAAGGTGAAAATATAGTGTAAAATGATAAATCATGCCTTGGAAGGCAGGGCGTGACACCTAAGCAACAACGTATATCCCAAAATTTGAAGTAGGGATAACGTTTCCGAAAGAGATGCAATTACTTTGTGGGGACTGAAATATAGGAAGAAGCTAGATCTAGCCAAACTCATGTCTAAATAGCTTCATTAAGTAAAATCATCAACAAGACATCGTCTACTTTATGGTATGGCAATGACCAAAATATTAAGAAAGACCAAGGTAGATTTATCACATGAAGTATCAGATGAATTCAAGTACTCAGACATGATTGATAAGGTGACACTGAAAAAAATGGGGATATCCATTTCATCAGATAATATAGTCACTGAGAAAGAAAAGAGGGCTGGTAAGAAGTAGCAGCAGTGGAAGAAGAAGATAAGAAGAAAGGGTTGAATCAGTCAGAGAAGAAACAGAAGAAGCCCCCTTAGTAGTAGCAAACGGTATCGAATCATATATACCAACTAATGAAATAAATAGAGAAGTTGTTGAAAATTTTATGACTGAAATGATAGATAAGCTGATACAAGATTATTTCTCTACTAAAGAAAGTACCAGAATGGAAAATGAAGATCCTGCATCTTGTGCCAGAATAACAGAAAGGGTAAGAAAAGAAGAAGAAAGTTCAGAGGACCATATGCATTCGACCTCAGTAGAAATAGAAGCAAAGGTAGCAGTTGCGCCATCTCCACCTCATATTCCAATCTCATTCAAACGAACATACTCATCTCCACCAACTCACTCCACTCCACAAGACCTAGAAAGAAGACTTATCAATATTGAAAAATTCTTTTTAGCTCTCAATATTAGGATGGATTCAATAGATTGAAAACTCGACACTCTAATATCATCAGCTAAATCCACAGAGGTCAAACACAATCAACTTAATCCTCTCAACAATTTTCTCCAGTCCATAAATCCAAACCTATCTCACCAATCAGGTCTACCTATTCCTTAACTACCCCTTCACTCTCTTATTCCTATCACTCTCCTTCTATCTGCATAACTCATAATTTTTCAATCTCTACATCTTCCTCACTTTCATCTCCATCTGAGTTAGTTGAAGCACTCTCTAATTCAGAAATACCTCTCACTCAAATTCTTAACACTATAAAAACCACCTTAAAGAAAACCACTCATCCTTCATTAAGTGTGCCTCATAGTATCATTCATCCTCATCTCTCCATTACTAGAACTAGGAAATTCACTCCTTCTGAAAAAGCAAATGCACCTCTACATTCCTTTCAAACAGAAAATCCTATCTTTCTTCTACAAAAGATCCTAGAAAAGTTATCTCTATTCCACCACCAATAAAACCTAATAAGAAGATAAGATTAATAGAAGAAGAAATTAAGCACAAACAAAGAATAAATGAACATGCTCACTTTGAATTGAAAGCTCAAAAGGCAAGTTTTAGTTATTTAGATTTTCCATTCCCAAACTTTGATGACCCTGAATTCATAAAATTTAACATAGACATCATTAAAAGTACTTTTCATAAAGAATTCAAGCCAGATATTTTAAACATAGATGAGTTTCTTGATAACTTCATACTAAATTTTTAGGGACCATCATTATCATTCACCCCAACTCCTCCTCAAACAAATAATTCCATATTTGTTAAGTCAACTTCGACAGTGTCACCTCGCACTATTCTTGAAGCATCTAAAACCCAATTTGTTCTCTCTCTCTCTCTCATATGATGTGTACCAATAGCATAGGTTCATGCAAATCAATCCATATTTTGTTAACTTACCTTCACCCTTTCTTGAATTTGATAATCCAAACTATTTTGAGAGATCAAGGTAATTGAACCTGAAGGAACTGTTTCCACAAAATCAAGGATTTCACTGTCCATCCTAATAATCTCGTCCTCCAGTACCTCTTCTTCTAACTCAACACCTCCTCTTCTTACTTTACCTAATGCTCCTCCTTTCTCAAGATTCAAAATTCCAATCACTAAAAATAAGAAATCCATTTCTAAACCTTCAAAAATTGATGACCCCTTAGAAAATTACAAATATACTAACCCTATTCCCATAAGTTACACTTTATACAAAAGAAGGATGGTAGCCAATGCTAAAGCTAATGCTCAATGAAAACCTCTTCCCTATCCATATTTAGAAGATCTTGAATTTCAACTTTGGCTCAAGGTTGTCAACTACAAGGAAAGCATTGTACAACCTAAGGATAATATTCAGACTGCTGCATATATTGTATTTTGATTTTGTCTATATCTTGTACCTTTATCTTACACATCAATGAAGTATACATTCTCAGATAATGCTTGGATGTTCTCAGTTTATAACTTTTCCATATTGCTTGAATGTTATTCCTTGGAAATCATTTGTCTTTTACATTTTGATAAAAGGGGGAGAAATATAGTGCAACTTGAGTGAAAATAGAACAATACAAAGTAAAAATTATAGTACCTACTCAAGGGGAGCTGGCCCACATGAGTTAAAACTTAAAAATAGTGTACTATGCTAGGAGAAGCTAGATAAGCTAAAACTAGAAGAGGGCCACATGAGTTAAAACTTAAAAACAGTGTACTAAGCTAGGAGAAGCTAAATAAGCCAAAACTGGATGAGATAAACTAAAAACTGTGCACTAAGTCAAGGGAGCCATCATACATTTACTCATGAGTAAATGTCATATGCATTTACACTAATGAATTATTTTACTCTCTCGAAAGGTATTTCACTCAAATGTTTTATCATCATCAAAAAGGGGAAGAATGTTGAACCAAATGGTGCGTATGGCAAACAGCCAAGTTTTGATGATGAGCAACAACATATGAGTGAACATTTGTGGTACTGACAATTATGTTCCCAAGTATTGCAGAAATAGATATAAATATACAAGGAAATAATTCAAATACAATGGATAGTGTATACAGAGAATACATCAGTAACCAAAATCCATTGACGGAAAGAATACAAGAATGCTCAGAAAGAATGGCACTGAAACATTAAAAAAAAGACACAAAGAGTATCAGTAGCCATGACATTGAAGCCTCAATGAGTGATCATGTCAGATAGATTCAAACAAATTGTTCCATGGATAAGTCAGATAAACTACCAATAATTGACATCTGTCTGCAACACAAAGATGAATTCAGTTTGCAAAAGCAAAGATAAAATAGAGTTGAACTTAGACAAATGGAGAGCTAAAATGAATTCAAATTATTCAAGCATTTATCTCTCATATAAAATCCAAGTGAAACTGAAGAAGATAAAGAAATTCATCTACAATCTTCTACAAAAGACATAGAAGAAGAAGTAGAAACAGCACAGCAGCTACAGAAGAATAACCTTATCTATTGTCTTCATCTGCAAGTTTGTCTGCCACTTATAACAGAAAAATTGATGAGTGAATTTCATACACATATATTACACATGTTTAATCATATTTATTTACAAATCATTGTCTCTTTTAGATAAATTTAATGCATAATTGTTGGATTTTATAGGTGCATTGAAGATGGAAAAAGAATAGAAAAAGAAAGGAAAAGAAGAAGCTCAAGTGATGGAGAAGGAAGCAGTTGCAAAGGAGTAAAAGAAGTAGGCATACTGGGCAGTAGGCCAGCGCCGTCGATACCAGAATCGAGCCACCAAGCCGACCAGCAGTCCGACACCGCCGGGCCCATAGCGGATCCATTTTGAAGAATTTTTCCACAATTGCATATCTTTTTTAAGAAAAAGCTAAGGTTTTTCAGGGGTTCTTCCCACTTTCATTTTTCAAAGTTTTTCTTTGAAGTTTAGAGCCATTTTTCAAGAGATTTCTCATGGAGAAGAAGAAGGGATTGCAAGTAAGAAAGAAGAAAGAGAGAAGATATTCTTCATTGTTATCATCCTATCTTAAGGAGTTGTTCTATTTTCTCTTATGAGCTAAATTGCTTTTTCTAGGTGGACGATGTAGCACCTTTATTCCTCTTTGTCATGGATTATTGGATATTATTAATGCTAGATGATCATGTTTTATTCATGATGTTGTTTGCAATGATTTAATTTATTTTAGTGCTTCATTACCAATATTCTGACTTATATTATTTATCAAAGCCTGGACACGGTACACACCATATGCTAACGCATGAGCTCCCTTGAATGAGAAGGATAGATGGTTAAGGTACACACCATATGCCAAACCATTCTATTTTGGTTCTTATGTTCTTGAACTTAATGAGTTTTCACCTCAGTTATACTACACACCATAGGTAATTGGAATGAGTGAAAGCACTTGATTTAAACCCACACACCTAATGGTAATAATCTTACTTTTGAAAGAACAAACCCAAGTAAGTATTAAATCCTACATTCCATTGGCAAAGAGTTATCATCTTGTGGTGAAATTGGATCCCTAAACTTCTTCATCTTATTAATATCTTTGCACTATCTTTAGCTATATATTTACTTTTATTCTCTTAAGTTTTTGAAATTATACCAAACCTTATTCCAAGTCTGTTTAATTATAGACTTAGTAACTAAGATTAATTAAGTTGGTTTGTCATTCTCTATGGGATTGACGCTTGCATTGTACACTATATTACTATACATCTATACAATTGTGTGGAATTATAATTTGAACCATCAACTTTTTAGGGACGTTGCGGGGGAACTGTTCCAAACTAATTTAATTAAGTTTAGTTACATTCTTTCTTTTTATTTTTGTGTATAATTGTATATAAGATTTTTTTTTTATTTTGTTTGGTTGCAGTATTGTGAATGCACGAAAGGAGATCTCTAAATCCTACATTATTTTCATTAGACAATCATGCTGACAAAGTGGAAATTGAAACAGAGATTTTTAACAAAAAAGAAGAAGTAAACATGGCCAACAAGATGGAAATCCAAGTGGATCAACCTGTGTAACAAGTACAATAGCCTCAACATGCTCAATAATTAATAAAAGAGTTTGCAAGCCCCACTATAGGAATTTTACCTTCATGCATTGTGTTAGATGAGGATGCTAGAAATTATGACTTGAAACATATTCACTTTAACATGCTTCCATCTTTCCATGGGTTAGCTTTAGAGGATCCATTGACTTTCATGTGTGATTTTTATACAACTATCCAGAATTTTCCATTACAGGGGCTAACAGAAGATCGGTTACGTATGAGATGCTTCCATTACACTCTAAAAGATGTAGCCAAGACTTGGTTCATGACCATAGCACCTAGCTTATTGACAACTTAGGGAGCAATTTACAATAAGTTCATTGAAAAATTTTACTCTCATGCAAAAACTACTGAATTGAGAAGCAAAATAGCCACTTTTGCTCAGATGGATGGTGAAGCTTTCTATGAGGCATGGGAAAGGTTTAAAGTAATTTTGATTTAATGGTCTCATCATAGATATCCACTTGAGTTTCTTAACCAATTTTTCTATAATGGACTGACACAACCATGCCAAGCCATGGTTGATAATGCTACAGGTGGAGTCATGGTAGAGACGACTCCAAAAGAAACTTATGAACTTTATGAGACGTTTGGAGCAAATTCCTAACATAAGAGTGTAAGAGGTAGATCTAGGGGACTTTATGAAGTACATACTAATTCTAATCTATCAATGCAGATGTCGGAGATGGCTAAGCAGATGAAGGCAATGTGCTCAATGATGGTGAAATTGAAGCAACCACAACCTGCTCCTATAGAGGTTTCTTCTCTTTGTGGTAATTTAGGATATTCAACTAATGTTTGTCCTTTGAATGAATATTTTGCAGGTGATGCTGAGTAGGCCAATGAAATGAATTTTTACAACCAGAGGCCACGGAATGATGCATACTCAAACACCTATAATCCTGTTTAGAGGAATCATCCTAGCTTCTCTTGGAATAACGAAAGAAATCAAAATCAAACTGGAACCTCATTTCAACCTCAATAGAAAAAGCCTACCCTTGAAGAAACACTGTAGAGTTTCACATAAGTAATACAAACCAAGCTCCAAAATCATTCAGCCAAATTCCAAAACATTGATTTCAGGTTCCATAACATGGAGGCATCCATGAAAAAGATGGAAACTCAGTTAAAGAAAATTTGCTGAAGTAGTACAAGGTCACAAACCTAGAAAGTTGCTTAGCCAACCAGAGCAAGTCAAAGAAATTATAGTGGAATGGAGTGTTGAAAGTTTATAGAAAAAAAGGGAGTTCGTCTTGCATAGATGTTAAATAAAATGCTTCTTGGGAGGTAACCCAAGCTGTTATTTTTCAGTCTTTTCAATTTTCTAGAAGTAGTGATGTTTTTGCATTATTAAAGTAGGCTAGTGCATTAGTTTAATTAAGTTTGTGTTTTGATTATTGAGCTATTAGATTACATTTATATTTTCATAATTGCTATACTTAATATGTCATTGTTTCATGTTGACAAGGTATATGCATAAATATAGAGTTCAAGCAAGGAGATCAAATTAGGGTGGTGAAATAAACTAGAAAAGAGAGGTTTTGAGGTAGCAAATCCACAAGACGGAGGAAGTGAGTAGGCGCCTCTAGCTCCCACCTGGCACTACTAGTGCTAAGACAGTTCAACATTAACAAGAAAAAAATTGTTACAAGACGTAGCGTGGTGGCACCTCCTCACAGCCTCCCCTCCACTTAAAGCCCACATGCACACACCTTTCCCTCTAACCTTTCTCTCAAGCTCTCATCTCTCTCTCTCTCTCTATCTATCTATCTCTCTTTCTCCCCAAAAACTTACCCCCAAAATCCTAAACCCATTTCTACACTCCAAAGCTTCAAAATTCACACCCAAACCCTTCCTTTTCCATTCCATCCTTGGATTCAACTCTCCACTCCACTATTCATCATCTTCCTCAAGAAATTTTTCAAGGTGGATTGACAACTTCATGCACATATCTTGGAATCACAAGTTACTTGGATCATCTCAATCTTCGTTCCATTATCTTTCTTGGTGAAGTGCTTTGGATTTGTGGTAGTTTGGGAGGATTTGGAGTTGGTTTTTGTGTATGGAGCATGGTTAAAGTTGTGCAAATCAAATGTTTGGTGAATTGCTTGTGCCAAGTTGGGTGTGGTTTTTGGTTGGGTTTATGTTGAAAGATTGCATGTGATAGGAGTGGGTGTGTATTGGGCTTGAATTTGTGAAGATATCAAGTCATTTGTTGTGAAAATTCTATGTGCATGCTATGTGCTTGATGAAATGCCTTGGTGAAGAAAGTGACTTGGTTATTGTGGTATAAGTACATTTTCTTGTTGGTGATTGTGATTATTGGATAGTCAAGTGGAGTTATGTTGTTTGGCTTTGAAGAATCTTGGGAGAATTGATTCATTGTGATTGCTCAAGTCTGATACTCATACTTTCCTTCTAGCATTGTCACCATGCCTCCAAGGAAAACTTTGAGTGTCAATTCTTCAAAGAATAGAAGGTCAAGGGATCCTAATGCACCACTAATACCTATGTTCTTTAATGAACAAGCAGAAGAAATTTTCTACAATTCCATGATTAATCGTGAAGGGATAAGGGAGAGAGGCTTGGACACAACCTACATTGATATAGCTGACCTTATTCGAGTTCAGCATTGGATGTCCTTCACAGCTTAGCCAGAGGCTGCAATGGTGCCATTGGTTCAAGAATTTTATGCCAATAACAGAGTGCACTTCAGAGCAGATTCTATGGTGCTAAAAGTTTTGGTACATGGTCAAATGGTTTCTTTTGATAGAGCTACTATTAATCAAGCTTTTATGAGTTGGAAGATATTAAAGAAGATGAATACTCTACTTAGTTGACACAAGCACTGGATTATGATGTTATTATTTCTTACCTTGCTCATTCTGGCAGTAAGTGGAAGATTATGCATTATAGGGTAATCAGTTTTCATAGAGGGAAGTTAGAAGCAACAAGCAAGGCATGGTATTACTTCATATCAACAAAAATGTTGCCTTCCAACCATGTATCTGATGTTATAAGGGAGCATGTTGTGCCCAACTATGCTATTTAGATAGGGTTATCTATTGATGTGGGCCGAGTGCTTGAGTGCTCCATTATCACTTTCATCACTAGGAGGCTCACTAGTGAATTAGGACACCCTTCACTTATCTATCGGTTGCATCTCATGGTTGGAGTTCATACCTCTGCTCAAGAGGAACTTCAACAACCTCTGCCAGTCATCAATGATGTAGTGATAGATTCATTTGAGAAGACAGCACATAGAAATGCAAGGAGAAGTCCTTCATCTTCACCACTCTTTGCAGGAGAGGCCCACAAGAGGTTCTTCTTCTTCTAAAGAACCTTCACTTGCAGATCTCCAGACTCGTCTTGGGGGTTTTCAAAGTTATACATGGCAAATGATGAGGGACTAGAGGAAGATGTTCAAGTATATGGTAGGTCACAACAATGCACTTACTGCTATGCTTTGAAGCTGCAACATCTCACCTAGCGATAGCTCCATGCACTTCCCACCTCCACCTACACTTCCAAATATGCCAGATGAAGATTCTAGTTAGGAGCAAGATGATAGCTCAGACAAGTAATCCATTTCAGGGAAGTCCTCAGTTTCCAATGCTTTATTCCACATTAAGGACAATGTTGTGTTTAAGTTTGGGGGTGTTTAGTATTTTATTTGTATTTAGTGATATTTTTGTCTAATTTTGGGGGTTGTAATAGATTATTTAGTTTATGTGTTATGTGTTTAGTTAGGTTGGCTAGTTGGATTTGCTTATGTGTTATGTTTAAATTTTTATGTTGACTTAGCTAAAGGAAATCCAAGAGCAACTGTGTTAACATGTTGAAATTGAGTAGGTTAGATTCTCTCTTGATGATCAGTAACTTATGTTGAGTTTGTGATTACCTTTGCACATGATTAAGAAAGAAGGATAGATGCATCCTCGTGATTCATTAATTCTTATGATAAGTCTTTCTTTTTCATGATTGATGATAATTTCGTTAAGCATATTATGTTATGATCATGCAAAGTGTATACCGATGAGTTTAAATTGTTGTGAATGCAGTAACTTATTTGGGTTGATATAAGCATTCTTGAACTTATTTGATTATCCCTGAAGGCGAAATCCTAAATTACATGTTTACTTGGAAGTGATTTAGGCAATTTTTTTGATGAGTTTGAGCCTTTTAATCTAACCTAGTACTTTCATCACTAATGTTCCATTTTGAGCCTTATGAGAGAATAGCATATGCAAATTATGTGAAAAACTACTATTCAACTTTTCTTTCTTTAGCATCATTATCTAAAACCTTTCAACCTGAAAAACCATGCTCGACCTATAAGAGACATATTTTATACATATGGTTTTTAAAGAGGTATGAGTGAAGTAAAAGAAATTAAGTTTAGGGGAATTGAAAAGAAAAATACCAAAAGAAAAAGAAAAGAGACATAAAAAAAAGAATTAATAAAGATTCCTCTTTCAATCGGGGGGATCACATCCCAATTAATTCAAAATAAAATAATTTTAGGGGTGTGGTAGTAATACAGCCCATAAAAAGAAAGAGAAGAGCAAATTTATTACAAGCTTAACAAAGGCTTATTGATCTAGGTGAATAGAGTTGTATACATTAGTGGAGAGGGATCATGAAAAGCAAGCTTATGGAGTATTTTATGAAGATCATTAGAATCACTGATTTGCACATTGTTGACTGAAAGGTATGCATGTAGCATGTAATTGACATTACACACACACACATTTTCACTTCATGAAAGGATTGATGAAGCATGAGTTTCATAAGATTACTTAGTAAGTGTCTTGAATGATTTCTGAATTATATGTACATGTGTAATTTGTTTGGCATGTTACCGATTGATTGAGAGAAATTATCCTAACTGATTCATAAGTTTAAATTTCTAGTTTGCTCGAGGACAAGCAAATAAGTAAGTTTGGGTGTATTTGGTAAGTGAATTTCATATACATATATTACACATGTTTAAGCTTATTTAATTGCAAATCCTTGTCTCTTTTAGATGAATTTAATGTTTATTTGTTTGATTTTATAGATGCAATGAAGAAGGAAAAAGAATAGAAAAAGAATGGAAAAGAAGAAGCACAAGAGATGGAGAAGGAAGTAGTTGCAAAGGAGCAAAAGAAGTAGACAGACTGGGTAGTAGGTTGGCATCGGCGGCTCAAGGCTAGAACTAAGCCACCATGCTAGGCAGCAAGTTGGCACCGGCGGCACCCATAGCGGATCTATTTTGTAGACTTTTTCCGTAATTGCGTATTTTTGGCCTTTTACAAAAAAGCTTAGGATTTTTCAGGGGTTCTTCCAATGTCCATTTTTTTTAGGTTTTCTCTGAAGTTTAGAGCCATTTTTTGAGAGATTTCTAGTGGTGAAAATAATGGATTGTAAGAAAGAAAGAAGAAAGAGAGAAGATGTTCTTTATTATTATCATCCTATCTCAAGGAGTTGTTTTATTTTCTCTTATGTACTAAATCCATTTTCTAAGGGGGAATGTAGCCCATTTTGATACTCTGTGTTGTGGATTCTTGGATATTATTAATGTTAGATGATCTTGTTTCATTCACGATATTGTTTACAATGATTTAATTTATTTTATTGCTTGATTACCATATTATGAGTTAGATTATTTATCAAAGCATAGTTAAGGTACACACCATATGCTAAACTATGAGCTCCCTTGAATGAGAAGGATAGATGGTTAAGGTACACACCATATGCTAAACTATTCCATTTTGGTTCTTATGTTCTTGAACTTAATGGGTTTTCAACTCAATTATACTATACACCATAGGTAATTGGAATGAGTTAAAGCACTTGATTTAAACTTGCACACCTAATGGTGATAATCTTACTTTTGAAAGAATGAACCCAAGTGAGGCATTAAATCCTACATTCCATTAGCAAAGAGTTATCATCTTATGGTGAAATTAGATCCCTAGACTTCTTCATCTTAATAATCTCTCTACACAATCTATAGTTATTTATTTACTTTTATTTTATTAAGTTTCTGAAATTATACCAAACCTTTCCAAGTCTATTTAGTTGTATACTTAGTAACTAAGATTAATTAAGTTGGTTTGCTGTTCTCTATGGGATCGACCCTTGCATTGCACAGTATATTGCTATACATCCGTACACTTGCAAGGAAATATAATTTGAACCATCACAAACTATTAGACTACCACTAAAGAAATGATTCGTCTGTGCCTTAATGATTCATCTATTACTTTTAATAGACAAACCATCAGATGAACCACTGAAGATGGAAAGAAATTCAAAGGAAAGTAGTCTACACTCAGACAAAGGTTGCAATTTTCAGAAGCTACATCCATTCAGGCTTAATTAGCATCTTTCCAAAATAATGAAAGAGTTGGTCATGCAGAAAAGTCTTCATCCAATGTTTACTAAAATCGTAAAGGCATCTTATTCAAGGACGACACTGCAATCTTTCCAGCTATAATGAGTTTATCAAGAAGATAACTTTTCAATGGGAGAAAATTCATAATAGTCTTCAACTTTAAAAGAAAGCTAACTACCTCTAAAAAGCAAAAAATTCTGAAATAATATAAAGGTAGTGTGCTGTCAATGAAGAAGGTTGAGGAAGGTGAGAGAAAAATAGGAACAGAGCTTAAAGGAGTAATATCTCTCAATCAGACTATGCTTTCTCCTAGATAATCAATCTCCATTGTGTTGATAAACAATGACCCTAAAAGTTCTATCTTAATCATATATTTGAAGTATTGACATCTAATGAGCTTCAACAAGATATCATTTTATATATGCACAAACTATGTATAAATTAGCCTAGTAAAAGAGGCAATGTAATGTGCAAAAATGAATGCTATTAATCGGCTATGTGAGTTTGTGTTTAGCTCAAGAAAACCACATTGTATGTATTGTTGGTGAGATTTGGAAAACCAACAAGTTTGCTCATGATCTTCGAAACCAGTGAGTTTCCTGGTGAGCTCGTGAAAACTAGAAGAGTGCTAGGAGAACTATGTTTATCCCCCATGAAGCTAGAATCTAAAAGAGTATTGGGAACACTATTTACAGCCCCTAGAGCTGGAATCTAGAAGAGTGCTAGGAGCACTAGTGTATTTCCATTATATGAGACATAGTGGAACCCAAAATACAATGAGTGTATGCTCTTGATATAATTTCTATTTTACTTTGCATATTATTGTCTCATTGTCACATTTTGCATATCACTACACACAATTACTTATCAGAAATAAGTATAGCTAAGAGAAGTTGAATTTGGAAGTGAAGCAGTCACAATGACCAAATGAGAAAATATAGAAATTACATAAGTGTCGCATCACAACTTCTACTTAGCTCATTCATTTTTATTTGGCTATAATTTTTATATGCTCAATTCACCCCTCCCCTCTTGAGTTGTCTATTACATGGGACCAACACTTGGTTTATTAAAGTTCTTCTGATGTTCATGAGTTTTCAACCTTAATTACTTTACACACTATAGGTAATTGAAATAGGAGAAAATACTCAATTTAAACCTAGATGCCTAACGATGATAATCATATAGTAGATAGAAAGAACCTAAGGTGCTAAATTGACACCAACATCTTAATAACATAGGATATCATTGAGTGGCGAAGTCAGATCCCTAGACTCTCACAACTTGAATTCTCTTTCGCACTACTCAATGTCATTATTTTCTATTATCTTATATTGTAGTTTTATTCACTTAATCTTTAATTTATCTAATTGATTTAGGATATTTGCAATTTCAGTAACTAGATATAATTGAATCAGTTAGATGGTTCTCTATGGGATCGACCCTTGCTTTGCACACTATATTACTATACACTTGTGAACTTGCGAGGTATTATAATTTAACAATCAAGGCCTCATGAGCGAATATATCTGACTCATGATATAGAGTTAGTAGCAGTGGTCTTTAGCTTGAAAATATGGAGAAGTGTGATGTGTATATTAATCATAAAATCTTAAAAATTATCTTTACCAAGAAAGAACTAAATATGAGGCAAAGACAATGGTTAGAACTACTGGAGAATTATGATTTAAATATTCATTATCACCCATGAAAAGCTAATGTAGTAGCTAACGCTCTGAGTTGAAAATCAGGGAGTAGTATGGGATCATGCTCACTCAAAAGAAAGAACTATTTGATTAACTAAGACACTTAAACTTGCATGTGCGGATGAAAGGAATAATATCTCAAATGTGTCAGTTAGGTATTCATCCAACCTTGCTAGATGAAATTAGGGAAACCCAAGAAGATAGTATAGAGGAAGAATTCAAGAAATTAAATGATAAAGCCTAGAGGAATGAACTAGCTAATTTTTTGTTGGGTATAGATGGTATTTTGATATATCGAAATCAGATAGTGCTTCCTAAGGGAACTGCTATGATACAAAAAGTATTAAAAGAAACACATTATTCATCCTATACCATTCATACTAGTAGCACCAAGATATATCATGATTTGAAATCTCATTATTGGAGGATTAGCATGAAAAGTGACATAGCCAAGTATGTGGCTAATTGTTTGATATGTTAAAGAGTAAAAGCAGAACACTAGAGGCTGGGTGGATTATTATAGCCTATTGAGATCCTTGATTGGAAATGGACAGATATAACAATGGATTTCATCATGGGCCTGCCAAAAACCACAACGGGATTTGACAATATCTAGATGATCATAGATAGACTGACAAAAGTATCCCATTTTATTCCCATTAAAAGTACTTTTACTATTAAAAAGTATGCATGGATTTATTAAAAGGAAATCATGAGATTACATGGTGTGCCCAAAGTTATTATTTCAAATTGAGGATCAGTGTTTACTTCTAAATTTTGGAAATCATTGCATAAGGCGATGGGGACATGTCTTGATTTCAGTAGTACTTATCACCCTCAGGCAGATGGACAAATAGAGCGAGTAAATCAACAATTGGAAAACATGCTTAGGGCATGTGTTATTGAGTGGGGCAAGGCTTGGAGCAAGTATTTAACTCTGATTGAATTTGCATATAACAAAAGTTACCATTCTAGCATTTAGATGGCTCCTTTCGAAGCACTATTGGCATAAGCACAGATCTCCATTGTATTGGACCAAGGAGGTGAGCATGCCTTAGTGGGGCTACAAATGATTGTGGATACAATAGAGAAGGTGGCCCAAATAAAAGAAAAGATTCAAATTGCTCAACAATTCCAAAAAAGTTATGCTAATATATGAAGGTGTGACTTGGAATTTCAAGTAGGGGACAAGGTTCTCTTAAAAGTGTCTTTGATGAAGTGTGTGGTATGATTTGTCGCAAAAGGAAAGTTAAGCCCAAGATATATAGGTCCTTATGAGATTTTGGAATAGATTGGCAAGGTAGCTTATCGTATTGCATTACCACCCTCACTTAGTGGAACCCATGATTTATTTCATGTATCATTATTAAGAAAATATGAGTCAGATCCTTCGCATGCACTAGTACTAGAGGAAATCCAAGTAGGGGATAACTTGCAATATATCAAACAACCATTTTGTATACAGGATAGCAAGGAAAAACAACTAAGAAATAAAGTGACTCACCTCTTAAAAGTTCAATGGAGCCATCATATGGAAAAAGAAGTGACTTGGGAACTTGAAGATATAATGCAAGAAAAATACCCTTATCTATTCATCTAAGTTTCGTGGTTAAAAATTTTTATAAGGGGGGTAGAATGTGATGCCCCAAAATTTGAGGTATGAATAATTCATTTCTTTAACTTGCAAATGATCGAAGCATGTGTATATAGTAGGATTTTGCATAAATTAAGGATATAATTTGACGAACACCAGAGAAACTTGACTAATTACAGGTGGATTATGGTCGATAATTAAAGGTTATGGAGAAACAATTAGAAAAAGCAGTAGAAAATGGGTCGCAAGTACATGTCCTAGTATGCATCGCCAGAGCACTAAGGGTGGAGCAAGTCAAAATGCTCCACTTAGCCATCCCAAACCCTCATTCACGATTTTAGCCCTCCCATGCATCCCAGCCTCTTGAGAAGTTCAATTTTGTAGCGAATTTTGAAGTAATTCAAAAGGGAAATCATCGGTGAAGGAACCTACAACTATCTAGAATAGAGAAAACACCAAATTTTGCAAATTTGAGCCATGGGAAAAGAAATAAATTTTGAGAACGTGAACCCAAGTGGGTTTGGCTACAATTGACAAAGGAAACTAATAGGTAAATGACTTCTTTCTTGAATATGTAACTTTTATTATGTTGAATTGCTGAATTATAGTTTATGAAGAAAGATCTATAAAGAAGTAAGAGGTTGTTGGGTTGGAATTAGGGAAAATGCAAGTTTAGTCATGACTTTGATGTTGTAATTGTTGGTCTCAAAGGTTAGGCAAAAATCCAACAGGGGAGGGGTAAATTGGGTGTTAAAAAAATATTTCTCAACCTCTTTAGGATTAATCGTCCCTCTAGCAATCAATCACTCAATAAATAAATGTATAAATAAATAAGACACAATTGTTTTATAGTAGTTCGAGTAAACACTCTACTCCACTCTTTCAAGAACACTTTTCTCTTAGTGTCTTGGGTTCTACTATTCTCAATAGTAGAAAAACAATAGTGCTCCCAAGCACTCTTCTAGATTCTAGTTTTAGGGGGCATAAACAGTGCTCCTAGCACTCTTCTAAATTCTACCTCTAAGGAGCATATTCATAGTGCGTCCAGCACTCTTTTAGATTCCAACTCTAATGGGCTTGAATAAATAGCTCTTGTCTATACTCAGACGGTCATAGGTCTTCTTGACTCTAGTCTCAATCACTAGCTCAAGGAATTTATAAAGAATGAATATCAAAAGTTTAAGCACAAGTATTTCTCAGTAAGCATAAGGGAAGGTTTCTAAATATTAAATGCAGAAGTAAATATTATTCCCAATGGTGGTTGAGAGCCTTCAAAGAAAGTTGAGGATGGTTTGAATGCAAGGCTCTTTACTCTCAAAGAATTGCAGAGGATTTTGAAAGATTTTCTCAATACTTGGTTACTTTCTCCAGCTCCAACAATGCTTTATTTATAGCTGCTTTGAATTCCAGTCATTAGTGGTAGGTGAGCTCCATTAATGATAGAAGACCATTCTAATTGGTGTATTTTGAATTCTCTGACTTTTGCTTATTCCTCATATGTTGAAATGCCTGCAGCACCGACCTTAGAGAAGATGATTTCTGGTTTTTTAATAAGCATTGGTTAAGGTTTTCTTACAATGGCTGACTTTTTCATCAATATGGAAAGAACATTATATTTGTTAAGCGAAGACCAACGATTCATCCTAACCATTGCTCATCTTTTACTTATGATAGATGAAGTATCTGTCTAATTGTTTATAAGACAAAGTTCCTTCATCTTCTAATTTATCTTCTAATTTATCTTTCATAAGTAGCAGATGAATCATCCTTTCAAATGTTGGCAGACAAATCATCCTTTCTAGTGTTGGCAGATAAATCATCCTTTCTAGTGCTTTGTCTTGTAGTTTATTTGTTGAACTATAGAAGCATGGTTATCTTGTTTCTTCAACGCTTCGTCTGTTGAGTTTATTATTACAAGTAACAAATGGAGTGTTGGAGCATAGATAGATTTCCTTTATTGCTTTGTCTGATGAGTTGTCTATTATAAGTGACAGGCTAAGATTTAAGGCACAGACAAATTTTCTTCACGGCTTCGTCTATTAGGTTGTATGTTGAGTTTGGCTTTGAACAGATAAAGCTCCGTTGCTCCACTAGATGAACGTTTTCACTCTGCCATATGATCCTTACTTCTCTGCTTTGTTTGTTGATAGTAAACAATCATTAGCTTACTTATGATAGATGAAGTCTTTGCTTTGTTATATGATCTTTACTTCTTTCGCTTTTTCTATTGACAACAAACAATCATTGGCCCACTTATGATAGATGAAGTCTTTGCTCTACCACACGATCCTTTCATTACTCCATTGGAAGATCTTCACACCTTTTCCTGTTCTCATCAAACAACCATTAGCATAACTATGGCTTGCTTATGATGAATGAAGTCTGTTGCATGCATACTGCTTTTCATTCGTTAGATATAATCTTCCACTTTGACAGATGAATGAAAATACCCGAATCCTTTTCATTCATACTTTATCTATTAGTGATACTTCACCTTTTGCTTCTTTATTTACCCAAGCCTTGTCGCCATGGAATATGTTTTCTGTACTAATTTTTCTTAAGACTTGCAACATGATTCTGCATGCTAAAATTTTGGCAACAACCATTAATATATAATCTTTAATCAAGTTTTGTTTGTCATTGAAACAATGCATTTATATCAACATTCTCTCCCTTTTTGATGATAAAAAAAACTTGATTAAAAATTATCTTATAAAAGATAATCTTCCCCTGAATGTATGCAGATAAAAAATGTTTGTAATTTTTAATCATTCCACAAGTTGCCATCTTCTAATGTTTCTATTATCTTATTTTATTTATATTCTCCCCCTGATTAGTTTCTCCCCTTGATTAGTTGAAGATTATGTATTATATCTTCTTCCCCTAATTAGTCAAAGATTATGATTTTTATATTCCCTTTTTGAGATAATTTGCATAGTCTTTTCTCCCCCTTTTTGTCATAAGCAAAAACAAATATCCACTCCCAATGAGTATAGGCCAAACATGAAAAGAAAGTAGATAAAGATGTTATGTCATTTCATTTCAATACTGTTGGTCCCAGTAGAATAGGCTAGAATAGAAGAGGGGGGTGAATTGGGTTTTATAAAATTTACTTCTTTTGACCCTTGTTTGATCAAACTCCTTTCTTTCTTTTATGTTGGCATGCTAATCAAAGTGAAGCAATGGATAGAGTAAGTAACAGTATAATCAAAAGATCAAGCATAGATAGTATACACAACTTATAGTGGTTCAGGCACTCTCTTGGCACCTACTCCACTTTATGAGTCAACCTTACTTGTTGCACTCAGGTTCCACTAATACTCTATGGATTCACACTTGGTTTTCCTGAGCTAACCAAGAACTCATACACTGGTTTTATAGAGCTCACCAGAAACTCACTATGTTGGTTTTAACAAGCTTACCAACAACTCTAACAATGTTGGTTTTCATAAGCTCGCTAATAACTTGAACAACGTTGGTTTTTACAAGCTCACCAACAACTTGAACAACATTGGTTTTCACAAGCTCACCAACAACTTAAACAATGTTAGTTTTCATAAGCTCACCAATAACTTGAACAATGTTGGTTTTCACAAGCTCACCAACAACTTTAACCCTAGTTTTTAAGC
This sequence comes from Pouteria campechiana, assembly GCA_036873735.1. Lineage (NCBI taxonomy): Eukaryota > Viridiplantae > Streptophyta > Magnoliopsida > Ericales > Sapotaceae > Pouteria > Pouteria campechiana. The sequence continues at coordinate 46,357 of JAYJMB010056504.1, read as the reverse complement.
TAACCAGCAACTTTTACAAATGAAATAACTGAAATAAGAAATTATACTTTTTGACGTGTTTCTTGTTGAGAGCTGAGGAAGATCTTAGATGTAGTTCTTGTTGTCGCAGAAGCTCTTCCTTTATGTTGTGGAGAGATTGGCCTTGAAGGAGATGAAAAATGAAAGCTCTTTTGGAATGTGAAAGTGGTAGATCTTGGCCTTTAGGATTTGCAGATGATTGCTCTTTTTCTTGTTTATATATTCTATTTTTTGCTCTTTATCTTCTTTTTTCCGAATCTCTCTTTTATAGGTCTGGAGAGATGTTTCCGTTGCTAATCTTGGCAGACATTCAAACATTCAAAAATGTTTTTCTTTACCTTATCTTTTATCTGATGTCTAAATTTGTTGCATTCTAATATTGGTTTACTACTTCTATCGCTGACTTTTTCAATTGTTCACTTTTCCTGTCAGGTGCTTCGAAGAGACAAATGAACAATTAGTGTCTTGATTGATTTTGGATTATCTGAATTGTTTTCTCTAGATTTTTGAAAGTAATTTTAATCCTACTTAGTTGCAATCATTTTCAGATAGAAGTTTAGATTTTCTGAACTGCTAATGTCTTCGGAAAAGTGATCTGAAGCCTGTTCAAACATCTCCAAAGCATGACTTAACATCTTCAAAGCTTGGTTAACATCTCTAAAGATTGTTTGAATCTTTTCCAAAACTTGGCTTCAAGTTCTCCAAAGCATGACTGTTTATCCGAAATATCCATGTCTTCTCCGAAGCTTTCCAACTCTTTGTGAAGCATGCTGCAGCATGTCTAAAGCTTCCTTGTGCTTTTTTGAAGCATTCTTGATAATTGTGAAGCTCTCTTGATTATTTTCGAAAAGCACTATGACCTGTCCAAAGCAATCTTAATTATCTCTGAAGTGCATTGTAAGATCTTTGAAGCTTTGAAAAGGACTCCAAAGTATGATTTAATATTTTCCGAAGTGTTCTTGAACATTTCCGAAGCTTACTATTTTTACTCACAGACTTGTCTGAAGCTTGCTAATTGTCTCTGAAGTTTCTCTGCATTCTTTCCGAAGTGATCAGCAACCACTCATTTCAAATCATGCATTCCATACATTATATTAATATTTCTTTCATATCCAATCTTAGGCAAATAAACACTATTTAAAATAGGACTTTTCACAATTATCACCTAAAACCCTCTTGCTTACCATATTTATCTAGCACTTTACATGATTGACATTCAAACTACTCGTAAACAACTCAATTAAGCTTTAAATTTGCTAAATTCATGGCTTACACAGCCCATTCACAAGAATTCTATTTGATCCCTACTTAAGGTATAATCATAATTTCAATTTCACTAGTCCAAATCACTCCATACATGTCCTAAAACATTATAATATGTAATTAATCATTTGCCCAATGGTTAATTCAACAAAAATCAGAAAATCCCTAATTTTAACTATTCACAAAAACCCTTGCTTTGCAATTTTCACAATTTCTCGTGGAAAATCATCATAATCATTGAATTAAACCATTCTCACATGAATTTATAAACATATGCATCAATTTAAGCCTTAAAATCCATTATTCCCAAAATCCTAAAAATCAAAAATTTTAAATTTGGTTGGGAAATCAAAATTACCTCCACTTTCAAGCATAATCGCCCTCCCCAAATGAAAGATCAAGCTCCTAGCTCCATGTTACACCTTCCATTTTATGAAAATTTGACGTTTCTTCCATTCTCTTCCGATTTCTACGGTTTGAATGGGTGAAAATTGGATTTAACAAAAAAATCACAAGTTTATCTAGCTAGGCAATAAGATTTCCTAGCTATATTAGCAAGAAATCAAGCTAAACAGGGTTAGCGCATGAAGGGTGGGTATAGGGAAGAAAACAGATGAAAATGGTGTAAAATGGGACAAACCAACTTTAAAAAGTCAGGTTGCTGCCACTCGGTAGCTACCTGCCATCAGACCATAGGCGCCTAGGACCACAGCCGGTATGATGATCGCCTGCCATACCTCCAGCCACTGTCCAGCAGGGTTTCCTCCTCGGACCCGACCACAGGCACTTTCCTAGCCGCCCGCCATACTGCTTGGGGCGTGTAGGCACCTAGCATACTGCCTACAACCCTATCTCCCCTATTTCCACTATTTTAAATAGATTATACTATGGCTAAACACAATTATCCAAAAATTAACACCGTAGGTGTTACAAACCGCCTCCCTTACAAAATGTTTCGTCCTCTAAACTTTAAATCTCCGCCCATAAGCCAAATATTTTTCCATTTCATTTTCCTTAAATTTATCATTTCATTCTTTTAAATTATTTCACAGCTTGCGGATTAGTATTACAAAATACACCGCACAAGTTGTGCTTAATCATATATCATGATCAACATAATTTCTAAGGCAAGGTGCTCAGAATGCCAATCAACTCAGGTCAACATAATAAATTTTACTCATGGAAGTTACAAATTTCTATTCATCCCAACAATATACATACATGGCTTGACAATCTCCCAAAATAGGAGAATATACAAATAAGCACATATCAATATATAACATGTCATGTTTACTATAAAATTTTTCATACTGCCTTATTATAAGGCATCATCCAATTGCTCCTAACATTATCGTCCAATACAATCTTATTAAATCTGAAACACAATAGTTTCATAACACACTATATAATAATGTATGTTGATTCCATTACAACAATACAATAATCATAATGCCACATGAATGCAATGCTTATGATACATCCAATCACACACTTAAGGCCGAGTGCATCCTTACCAGGAACCTCACTAGTATCAGGCCCAGTGCATCCTTATCAGAAACCTCACCGGTATCACAAATTTGTCTCTTCCAAGGCTGGGCATCCTTATAAGGAACCTATGATAATACCGTCTATACCTATTAGTCCATCTAAGCCAATCATTAAGCAATGCCCGGCCATGCCAGCTGCCCACATAACCTCTCACAACAATCGATGGTTTTCACAAGCTAACCACCAACTCATTAGCAACTGGTGGTCTTTAGGAGCTAACCACCAACTCACTAGTTTCCAAGCTTACTAACAAACTTATACAATGGTGGTTTTCACAATCTTACCACCAACTCTCATAACTTAATCAATAATACAATCACATATCATTTCCATCCATGCATCACATTTCACATCTATCATCATTCACAAGAATGCATCATTCATTATAGTTCAAGATCATAGCCAATTACAGTGTCAGACATATGGGGGAATACATAATTTCATCAATCTCATTATCAGTCAACACAACTCAAATAAATCATGACAATATCTCTTATCCATCAACACTATCATGGCAAACATGTCAATTTATTCAATCAACATCTTCACAAGCAAAGTTATTCAACAATATATGAACATACCATCTTGTTCAACAATCAATCATGGCAAGGTAATGTCATATCAACAAATACTTCAATTAACCAAATAGTCAAAAATAATAAGTTAAATCAATACATAGCATATAGAATGTCATCCTTGTATATCAATGACATCAATTTCATCCCGACATTCCAATCAATCAAAATCATAAGATTCATCAAACATTAGTTACTGGCCTCATGCCACCACATGTCATGTCCAGTTAAATAAATCAACCAATCAACTTGGGCTCACACAATTGTATTACCTTAAGGAATCCTATCATTCTATCACAATTCAATTTTATTTCAAATAATTCCAATAAATAAACTATGTCCAGTCAAATCAAGTGAATATCCCAAAAGGGTACATACAACTTTATCAATTGCAGGAATCCAATGATTCCATTACTAGCAAACAAACAACTGAACTCAATTTCATTTTCAAACACCCATACATGAAACTTCACAGTTTCATCCTTTTCACTTACATTCTAACAATCAATTTCAAATATACTATAAACAAACAATATTCAATTTCAACTTCAATTCATGAAACTTCATAGCTATGTTTATTCAATACATGTTATTAAATAGGACATTTAAATATTCCATGTCAAATATACCATAAAGAAAAATATATCAACCTTCCCATATGATGCATATATGTACACTACCACGCTTTCGCAGCGCCACTTTCATTATAGTAAATATATCACTAATATCAATATTCATTTCAATCATATTTATGCTATCACAACTCTATCATAGCCATTTCCTATGGATATCATCCATACATAATCACATCAAATCATTTCCTATGGATATCAACCATACGTAATCACATCAAGTCACAATGACTATATACACTACCTATACATGACCATTTCACTTCCCAATTATCATTTACATGCCCTCTATTTCCATTCTCATGCCTTCATATTATTCTAACAGAATTATTTTTATATACTCTTGGCATGTCAATTCTTTTATCCATCTAATAACCATTGTCATCATAACTTGGGCTTATCCCATCAGATACCCACTCAACTCTGATACCACATGGTAACGCCCTGCCTTCCAAGGCTATTTCTATGATATTTTCTCATAATTACACCACAATTCCCCCACTTCAAGGGTGGGGTACTTGGGTACTATTTTTGGATTCGACTAAGTCCTCCTGAGAAATGGATAGAGGTTCCCCTGAAATATCATATTATACTATTGTACAATCATTAATTAATCAAAATCATAATTTTAAATAACCACAAACATCAATATTATCTAACTAAATCATACCCATACCCACATTCGTCTACCCAAAACTAGAACTATCATGATGCCAATACATTTAAGAGAAATTCTATCATTCTATCACCATACTATAATTATTGAGTTATAACATGCCATACTATTTCATTTGAGATCATTTAATTACAATCACATATACACATAATGAATTTACAATTACATACATACATAATGCGGTTCCAATCCCAGTGCATCATACTACAATAATATCTTCAACTCCTGACTAATAGTTCCAACTCATACTTGGAATTCTTCACCTAACCTATCAGCTAAGAATTTAAATAAGAAAAAGTGAGTCCAGGCAACTTAATAAATAAGCATAGATAAAATAAAAAAATAACTAATCACAACATGTTCTAACCTAGAAAATGTATCCAACACAACATAATTCAAATTTAAACCATCAAGAGAAACACATCATATTCCCATCTCATCCTAAGATGTAGACCCACTGCAATCCTACCATGAGGCTCACATCCTCATTCTTTCCACGCACACCCTACGCCTTTCCAATATATAATATCATACAGTGTCATTCTTGCACTTCACATTACATCCGAGCCATTATGGCTCATCATGCTACAATACACGCCATGCAAGTACCACATATCCAATTATGCTATACAAGTATAATATTACAGTTGTGCCTGCAATGCACATTATATCATTATACATATCTACACTATTGTGGAATGCTTCCCATTCCATTCATACATATAGCCATATGATATATCATGCCACTTACATAACTATGGGATATCACTTATCCCATCTTTATCACCCATTAACAATATCATAATATGGAATTATACTTTCCTTATTAATTCATACAATGAAAACACATCAATATAACATATTATCAAGTGTTAACATGGGACATACTCATCCCATCTATTCTTTCCATCGCACACTTGGGATATTTCCTATCCCTATCAAGCCAACATGCATAACCTTATGTATATCACATTCACAACCATATAAATAAATGCAACAACCATACATGGGATACTCAATATTCCCAAACATACACATGCTATATAACATCGGGATACTCTCATTTCCTTTTATTCAAGCACCCATATACAAGAATAATGCAATGACATGGGATACTTTCTATCCCAAACACGCACATGTCTATATCATAGACTAATTTAACTACGAGATATTCCAAATCCCTAATATTTGTGCATTCATCATAAATCCATAACATTAGTCCTTAACCAAACATGGGATGACTACTATCCCCCATCCAAAACATAGATGGCCTGAATCAACCAAGGTATGACCATTATCCTAGTCCATTTATTCCAATCAAATGGGGGGTACCTACTTACCTTAGGCCTTTAGCTACAAACCATGTCCACTCAAGCTCTGTCTTTTCATCTTTCTCTGATCATCTTGTAAAGGGCCACAATTCCATTTACTTAACTATTTCAAATCATGCATTCCATACATTATATCAATATATCTTTCATATCCAATCTCAGGCTAATGAACACTATTTAAAATAGGACTTTTCACAATTATCACCCGAAACCCTCTTGCTTACCATATTTATCTAGCACCTTACATGATTAACATTCAAACTACTCATAAACAACTCAATTAAGCTTTAAATTTGCTAAATTCATGGCTTACATAGCCCATTCTCAAGAATTCTATTTGATCCCTACTTAAGGTATAATCATAATTTCAATTTCACTAGTCCAAATCACTCCATACATGTCCTAAAACATTATAATATGTAATTAATCATTTGCCCCATGGTTAATTCAACAAAAATTAGGAAATCTCTAATTTTAACTACTCATAAAAACCCTAGCTTTGCAATTTTCACAATTTCTCATGGCAAATCATCATAATCATTGAATTAAACCATTCTCTCATGAATTTATAAATATATGCATCAATTTAAGTCCCAAAATCTATTATTCCCAAAACCCTAAAAATCAAAAATTTGAAATTCATTTGAGAAAAATAACTTACCTCTACTTTCAAGCATAACCGCCCTCTCCAAATGAAGGATCAAGCTCCTAGCTGCAGGTTACACCTTCCATTTTGTGAAAATCTGATGTTTCTTTCATACTCTTTCAATTTTTGGTTTGAATGGGTGAAAATTGGGTTTAAAAAAAAATCACAAGTTTATCTAGCTATGTAACATGATTTCCTAGCTATATTCGTAACAAATCAAGCTACACAAGGTTAGGGCATGAAGGGTGGATGTAGGGAAGAAAATGGATGAAAATGGAGTAAAATGGGATGAACCGACTTTAAAAAGTTGGGTTGCTGCCACTTAGCTGTCACCTGCCATTGGATCGTAGGTGCCTAGGACTGTAGCCGGTATGGCAGGTGACTCCCCAGATCTAACCACAAGCACTTTCCCAGCCGCCCACCATACTGCTTGGGGAGTGCAAGTGCCTGGCATACTAATTGTAGCCCTATCTCTCCTATTTCCATTATTTTAAACATATTATACTATGGCCAAATACAATTATCCAAAAATTAACATCCTGGGTGTTACACCAAGCTCTTGGAGCTTGTCTTAAACCATATAATGCTTTGGTGAACTTATAGATATGATTGGGTTGATCATCATTTTTAAAACTAGGAGGTTGTTCTACATATACTTCTTTACTTAAATATCCATTTAAAAATGCACTCTTTACATCCATCTAAAATAACTTAAAGTTCTTAAAGGATGTAAAAGTAAGTAACATTCTAATGGTTTCTAATCTAGTCATAGGTGCATATAATTCTTTAAATTCAATTTCTTATTTCTAGGAGTACCTCTTAGCAACTAATTGTGCCTTGTTTCTTACAACTAACCCACTCTCATCTAGTTTATTTTTGAATACCCATTTAGTTTTGATTATATCAACATTCTTTGGAACTAATTCACATACTTTGTTTCTTTCAAACTGGTTAAGCTCTTCTTGCATTGCTATAATCCAATTTTTATCATTCAAAGTTTGATTAATGTTAGTTGGTTTTATTATTGAGATGAAAGCTTAATGACCACAGATATTTTGCATAGACCTTGTTTTGACACCGTATATACATTTCCTATGGTGTTTTCTAGGATGAGCTGTAACAAATCTCAAATTAGTAGGAGGTTGATAGGGAACATTACCTACTCTTACCTCCTCTTTATTTTCTTAACTCTGTATGTCTTCACAGTTTGTGCCACCCTCTTGATCCTTCAATTTGAGCTTCTTCATGTTTGTTGCAGCTTCATCTACATCACTATCACACTCCTTTCTTGGGGTTATACTTGTTTCATCAAATTTAACATGTATGGACTCTTCTATAACCTATGTTTTCTTAATGCAAACTCTAAATGCTTTATTGTTGGAAGAGTAACCAAGAAACGCTTTTTGGATCAAACTTTCCAACATTATCTTTTCCATTGTTCAGCACATAGCATAAGCATCAAAAGGGATGGAAATATGAGATGTTTGGTTTTCTTCTTTTCCAAAGCTTATATGGGGTTTTCTTTAAGATTGCTCTTATGGTAACCTTGTTCAACACATGACAAGCTGTACTAACTGTTTATCCCTAAAATCTTTTGAACAATTTACTTTCATTCAACATGGTTCTTGCCAGTTCCTAAATTGTTTGATTCTTTCTTTCCACAACTCCATTTTGTTGAGAAGATTTGAGGGATGAGAAACTATGGTGAATTCCTAGTTCATCATAAAAATTAATGAATTTTCTATTCTTGAATTCACCACCATGATCTCTGTAGTTGGATATAATTGACATTTGTTTCTCATTTTGAACTAGCTTTGAAAAAGTATAAAACATTGAAAATGCTTCATCTTTGCTAGTTAAGAAAATCACCCATGTAAATCTAGATTAGTCATCCACTATCACATATACATATCTTTTTCCTCTAAGGGTGACAATGTCTAATGGTACTTTGGTCTGTTTTGACAAGTGACAAGATTTTTATATTTGATTTTTGTCATAATTTCAATAGACCAATCACAAGATCCTTTTTCCATTTTAGGAGTTTACCTCTATCTCCAGCTCTATTATATATTATTCCTTGATGGTGATTTTATCTAATGGTTCATTCTCCATCTGGGTCATGTAGCATATTCTTGCGAGGTGTCCAACTTCATTATCACCTTTCTCACTTGAGCTAGTCCCTGATGATTCTTCATCATTCACATACATTCCTCTAGCTTGGTTTCTTGAAGACTTCTTGAAGTGTTTCTTTTCTTTTCTATCATCCTTTTCATTCATATTTACTTTTTCTTCATTAGGACACTCAGGAGACATATATTTGATCCCTCCACATCTATAGCATGTGGGGAGATCTTTCTTTCTTTCAATCATTTTTTCTGTTGTCTAGGTTGTCTCCTTGAGGTGCTACCTCTACTGCTCCTTCCAAACTTTCTAAAATTTCTAACCAGCATGGCCACATTATCTTCAGATTGTGATGCCAGACCACTGCTGGTTTCTTTAGTCACTTTCAAAGCAATGCTTTTCTTTGGCTTTGTTGGCTCCTCCCTTTTGTTTTTAATCAACTCATGTGAGAATAATAAGTTGATAAGATCGTCCACCAGAAGTGTGTTTAGATCCTTTACTTCCTCTATTGTTATGATCTTCTGGTTCTATGATGCTAGTAGCACCCTTAGTATCTTCATCACTTATTTAGAGTTTGTGACTTCTTTTTTCAAATCTTTTAAAGCATTAGTAACCCTAGAAAAATGAGCATACATTTCAGATATACTTTCTCCTTCATTCTAAAGTTTTCTAATTCTTATATCAACATATTTCTTCTAATTCCCTTGACTTGTAAAGAACCTTCATAAATAGATACTAATTTATCCTAGATACCTTTTTCAGTGGTGCAAGTGGATACTTTATAAAATTCAAATGAAGATAGTAGACAAAATAAAGAGTTCATAGCCTTTGCATTATTTTGGACTGAGGTGGATTCCTTGTTGGTCCATGCATCTACTTCAATAGTGGAAAGTGTGATTCCAACTTTAATAGCCTTCCAAGACTCCATATCATTGACTATAATAAATTACTTCATCCTTAACTTCTAGTAAGAAAAGTTAGTTCCATCAAATAGGGGTGACCGAGTAGACGATTGCTGCTTGGTGAATATTCGTAATGAGGATGATAGGTTTTCCATTGGATCACTATAAGTGTTTATGTAGTCTGACCTGATACCACTTGTTTTTTGAAGATTAGGAAAAAGCCTAAGAGGGGAAGGGTGAACTAGGTATTAAAGAAATTATTTCTCAATCCCTTTAGGATTAATTGTCCCTCAAGCAATCAATCACTCAATCAACAAATGCACAAATAAATAAGATACAATAATTTTTATAGTGGTTCGAGTAAACACTCTAATCCACTCTTCCAAGAACACTTTTTTCTTAGTGTCTTGGGTTCTACTATTCCCAATAGTAGAAATATGATAGTGATCCCAACACTCTTTTTGATTCCAGCTCTAGGGGGATTGAATAAATAACTCTTATCTACACTTAAACAGTCACAACTCTTCTTGAGTCTAGTCTCAATCATTAGCTCAAGGAATTTATAAAGAATGAATATCAAAAGTTTAAGCATAAGTATTTCTCAATAAGCACAAGGGAAGGTTTCTGAAAATTGAATGAAGAAATAAATGATCTTCCCAACGGTGGTTGAGAGCCGTCAAAGAAATTTGAGAAAGGTTTGAATACAAGGCTCTTGAATCTTGAAGGATTATAAAAGGTATAACTTAGATCAGTAAATGCACTTAAGAGGATTTTGAATGATTTTCTCAATACTTGGTTACTTCCTACTGCTACCACGATGCTTTATTTATAGCTGCTTTGAATTTTAGTCATTGGTGGTAAGTGAGTTGCATCAATGACAGAAGACCGTTCTGATTAGTGTATTTTGAATTCTCTGACTTCTGCTTAATCCTCATAATTTGAAATGCCTACAGCGTCGTCCTTAGAGAAGATGATTTCTTGTTTCTTAATAAGTACTATTCAAAGTTTTGTTGCAATGGTTGACTTTTTCATCAATATGGAAAGAACATTATTAATGCTGAGTAAAGACCAATGATTTGTCTTGACCGTTGCTTATCTTTTACTTATGGAAAATGAAGTATTTGTCTAGCTATTCATATGACAAAGTTCCTTCATCTTCTAATTTATCTTTCATAAGTAGTAGACGAATCATCTTTTTCAGTGCTAGCAGATGAATCATCCTTTCTATTGCTTTATCTTGTGGTTTGTCTATTGAACTATAAAAGCACAGATATCTTTTTCCTTTAGCACTTCGTCTATTGAGTTGTCTATTGTAAGTAAAAAATGAAGTTTTGGAGCGCAGACAAATTTCCTTTATTGCTTCATTCGATCGGTTGTTTGTTATAAGTGATAGATTAAGCTTTAAGGAGCAAACGAATTTTCTTCATGGCTTCATCTGTTGGGTTGTCTATTGAGTTTAGCTTTGAACAGACAAAGCTCTATTGCTCCACCAAAGAAACTTTTTCTCTCTGCCATATGATCCTCACTTCTCCGCTTTGTCTGTTAATAATAAATAATCATTGACCTACTTATGATATATGAAGTCTTTACTCTATCATAGGATCCTTTCATTGCTCCATTGGAAGATCTTCATTCCTTTGTTTGTTCTCATTAGATGATCATTGGCTTAACTGTTGCTTGCTTATGATGAACAAAGTTTGTTGTATGCATACTACTTTACATCTGTCAGATATAATCTTCCACTTTGGGAGACGAATGAAAAGAGTTGAATCCTTTTCATTCGTGCTTTGTCTATTAGTGATCTTCATCTTTTACTTCTTTATTTGCCCAAGCCTCGTCGTCATGGAATATGTTTTCTGTGCTCATTTTTCTTAAGACCTATAACCTGATTTTGCATGCTAAAATCTTAGCAACAACCATTAGTACATAATCTTTAATCAAGTTTTGTTAATCATCAAAATTAGGCATTGATATCAATACTAATTGATAATTGGGATAGAAAGCATGTTAAAATATGTTTATGGGTTAATTGGGAAAAAAACCCTATACTATTTGTGGTTAGAAATGTGAAATCAGAAAGATTTATGTTACTTGTTGAATGAAATGACACTAAGAATGGTATGACATGATTAGTCTTTATAATTAAACTCTTAATTACTCTTTTACTGAGATAGTAAGTAATTAGATAAACCCTAGAAGAGCTAGCTTATGAACTTGAGTTAGGGACTGAGCTAGTGATGATTTGTGGACCTTGCTAGCATGTGCATGCTAATGGGACATGCATTGTATGTATAGGAATTATAGTCATTGATTTGGATTTGCAATTGTCACGCTTAAGGCTTAAAGAAGGTGTGATCGTCATATAAAGGTAAGCAAGTTCTTTTAATTATGTTTTGGTATTTGTTAATTTAGATTTTTGTACAAGGACTAAAGATTTTTTATGTTAAATGCAAATGCATAAGTATAGTGGCAAGATATGTTATGACTTAGTATGATGATGCAAGATAGTTCAACATGAATTATGAATATAGATTCCTCTAAAAGCATACGAATGTCATGTATAAGTAGTGAGCAAAAATGTATGATGATTATAGAATGTAAACAAAGTGAATTGAAGCTTAAAAAGAAGGATTTAACATGTCAAATAAAGAAATAGTGGGTAAAATAAACAGGGCAAACAAAGCAATGGAGGAAGCAAAATTAGGTATGGGCAGTGAATTGAGTGTTGTTGTGTCAGTGTGTAAAATGGGTGGGCATTATGGGCAAAACTTCAGGTGCACTGGCGCCAAAACATTGTACATGCAAAAAATATTTTGTTGCATTTGAATGATGAATTTGTTAAGGGTTTTGATGAAGCCTTCCCTAGAAGGTCTAGGGTCATCCTTGGAGATATTTCTTGGGGAATTAAATAGAAAAAGGAAATATAAAAATGGTAGAGTAATATTTGATTGTTTGAGACCTTGTGAGTGATTCTATTCTACCATGGCATAGTTATGTAAAGACACACCTGGTTGGTGTAGTGGCCTATATGGTCGAATGTGATATGCCTGGTTGGCGTGGTGGTGTGTATGACCAGATGTGATACTCCTGGTTGGCGTGGTGGCCTGTATGGCCTAATGTAATATGCCTGGTTGGCATGGTACTCTGTATGGCCGGATGTGATACGTTTGGCTAACGTGGTCGCCTGTATGGCCGGATGTGATACGCCTAGTGGGTGTGGTGGCCTAGATGGCCTGATATGATATGCTTGAATGGCATGAGGGCCTCTATGGCCTGATGTGATATACCCTCTTTGCCAAGCCCACTATAATGCTTGAATGGCATGAGGACCTCTATGGCCTAATATGATATGCCTGATATAATTTTCTTGTTAGTTGTAAATGGAGAACCTGTGACCCCTGTGAAGCAAAGAAGGTAGGGTGCCATTGTAGTGAGCCTGGCAGGCTTCATAGCCGGGGGTATAGGGAGGGACCGAAATACACCAAAATAGAAAAAGAATGTGGTTTGTTCTATTGATTGCCTCCCGGAAGATGACTGGAGATGATGCTAGATTAATGGAGTTAGGTTATGAACATATAAGAGTAATTTGAGAATAGTGAAGGTTCATTATTGCATTATTTCCAAATGTGGTATTTTGTGAACTTGTTTATGAATGTAAATATCTTATGATTTTAATACTTTATTGTTTAATTTTATTTAATTATATACATGCTTACTGAGTTACTCTGACTCATCCTGTATTAATTTTGGTTTTTAGTTGATAGGCCTGAAGACAGAGCCCAACATGGGGTTGGGGTTCAAGATCGGGATTGGCTATGAGTTGTGTCCATTGAGCATGCACCAATACAAAAACTTTCCTTTTGAAAATTTGTAATGTGTATGTAAATTGTAAATTCTAATTGTAGTGTGTGTTATATATAAATGTGTATAAATTAAGTTTGGATAGCATGTCACTAAATAAGAGAATAGGCATGAAATCTATCTAACTACCTCCATCACAATGCGACTATCAATTTTGGGCTGCTGTGGGTGTATGATGTTTACTTTATGATATTTTTGATATGCATGATTATATAGGAAATGGATTGTATAGGTTAGAGATGGACGGTATAAGGGAGACTCGATCTAGAGTTTGTTGTGCGGCTGCCCTAAAGTAATGCCTAGAAAGTGAGGCGTTACATATTGATCTTCTGGCTTGTCTTTTTCATCACTTAATGGAGGCTCCAATTCTTTCCCAATTCTCAAGGTGATTTCCTTGCATTGTTCTCTTGTATTAACTTTACTATTGCTAGGCAGATTTTCTTATTAGTGATTGCTAAAAATATTGGCCATTTGAGCCATTTGAGCTTCAAGGTTTCGAATCTGAGCAAATTAGTTATGAAAATTACTCCTTGTCTCAGTCATGAAATCATTTGTCTTGGCCAAGAAATTATTTGTGTAATTTATGAACTTGTTTGTGTTATTGGCCAACTAAGTTAGAGCAGCCTCCAAATCTATCCTCTTTTTATGTTGCTGCTAAAATCCTTGCTGAGGTTGCATGAATGGATTTTTGGCTTGACATGTTTCACTGGGATGGTTACATTGACAGAAATTACAAAAAAATTAAGGAATCTAAATATCATTTTCCCCTCATTGATAATCAGTCATAAACTTGCTAGTGCTATTGGAAATTTAGGTTAGAGCAGCTTTTAAATTTGTATTATTTTCTTATTGTTGAAAACTTTGTTGAGATTGCCCCATATTCTGCAGATTTCTCCATGAAAAGTTGGGTTGATTGTGCCATCCTAGATTGCATGTGTTGGAGTATGAGTTATTCTACTACATGCTAAAGTTTCCAACAAATGGTTTTGCTAATTCACTACACTGAATTTTCTTTGTGAGAGCTACAACCAAATCTCGTTGTTTTCTTATAAAAGTGGTCAAAGTGGAAATAGCAGCAACTTGATAGACTCCTACTATTTTCTTTGCCATCACCCTCTCACATGGCCATTAGAAGTTATTAGTGGCCATGTCTTGTTCACCTATTAAAAAAATATAGAAACAGTAATAAATAAAAAAATAAAAGAAAGAAAATAATTAAAGAAAAAGTAGAGTTATTTGTTTTGATATTGGGAAAATAATACTCTCAGCCAATGGCACCAAAAACTTGTTGTGAATTTTCCAAACACAAGTGTACATGTCGCTAACAAGTAATAAAGTGTGAGCAAGAGATCATTCCCATGAGGACTTAAGATCACCTAGTACCAAATTATTTTAACTCTAAATTTTGATTGAATAATTAAATAATGGTAGGAAAGATAAAGTAAAATCTAAACTAATAGGATTTGGCAAGATTTATAGATCTACACAAGTAAAAATTCAGTGTTTAAGTCATCTATGGTTTTTGAGTTCACCAAATTAATCTTGTTCAATTCCACCAAATTTAATCAATAAATGTTTATTCCTATGTTGATAATAAATTTTTCTTTTTTAATTATTATTCTTTCTCAAGTCATAATAATTTATCTCAGTTAGCAAATTTCCTACATCTCTTTAAAAATTCAAAACTAACCAAGATGCATTAAGAACAAGAAATTCATAGTGTTACACAAGCCTCATGGATATCTCTATTGTCATGACAATCTTATGGTGTTTAACCATGGTATAATTCAATTATCACTTCTCAACCTCAAATTGAATCACAAATCATGTAGAAAGGACACATATACTTTCTCAAGCATTAAACTCATATTAAACACTCAACATAGACAATGAATAAACATCAAACTGAATTAAACCCTAGAACAAAGATTTTAGCTCACAACAAAACTAAAGAAATTAAAAACATTGTCTTAAACATGATTGAGAAAAAGAGAAAGAGAATTAAAAAAGAACCAAGAAAGATAAGAGAATGAATTGTCTCTAATTAGCACTCCTTTCTTTTTATTACAATCCCCTCTTACTAATCTTCTCTTTTACACCAAAAAAACTCTCTCTACTTGCTAGGTCCTGTTCTCATCCCTTATTTTCCCCTTAAAACTTCTTTAAATAACCCAATTTAGAGTATGTTTTCACCTCCATACGGATTTTCAAAGTTATTTTGCATTAAAAACATGCAAAAAATCAAAATATTAAGTTAACACACATCTTGGGTGTTGTTGCACCCTTTTGGGCATTGCAGTGCCCAACTTCTACTTGCATGCCTTTCAATTAGATTTTGGGCACTACGGTGCCCATCTTCTTCACTAAGAGCAACATTCAGTATTTTGGTCATATTTTTCTCATACGATTTCAAAATCGTAATTATTGATGTGTTAGAAAGATAATTCAAAGGTATACAACTTTCTTGTTAGATACTTTCTCCAAATCATTCTCTATCTATGCCAAACATTGCCTATAAGTGATGTTTTTTTCATATTTACCTCTTTTTTGACACGTTTTGATACCTGAAACAAAAACTAACTCTACTAAGTATAATATTTAATCAAATATGATTATAAACCACTAAAATCATGTCAATTGAGAATCCAAAATATGTAAATTTTGGTATTAAGATATGAAAAATTTTGAGATTATCATCAGTTGCTAGAAGGAACTTCAAAACTTAAGAGACTAACTTTTGATGATCTAAAATGCATTGTTGGAATGAAATTCTGGTATGCTGTCACAAGAAACCAAATTTTAAACCTATACTCAAAGTAAAATTACCTATAGTAGTGCGGGTAAGGATCGATCCCATGGAGAGTATCTAGTTTTATACTATGTGAACAAGAATGGGGGATTTGAGGAAAAAACTTAAGCACAATTCAATTTTAAATATTGAAATCAATCAAAGAAGCAAACCTTAGTTCCAATCAACATCCACCATAAGAATCTCACAACTGATCATTGATACAAATGTAAATCAATTCATACTTTGAATATTCACCATTTGAACTAATTTTCCTATCTCTTCTTTACCATAATTAATTAGAAAAAGTAGTTTAATTAACCCTAACTACTAGAAAATCCCAGACAAGTGCTAGAGGTTTAATCTTGTAGCAGCATTAAGAATTAAAGAGATTGGCGAAGCCAAACAACATAAGCACAAGCGGATGCATTTAGTTTAGTCGAGCATTCTTCCTAAGATTTAATAACTTCTATCACAACGAATCATTAAATCTTACTTGCTTCACAAATTAGAGAGATTAAACAATTACAAATTGATATCTAATTTAACAGTTGATTGCAACGAATAATAAACTAGTCAGCCTCATAGTAATTAAACAAAACAATCATGAGCATAAGCACAAAAGAACACTCGATACTCAAAAAATAAATTGAACAATTAAAATAATTTAGATATCATAGGTTATGATTTAAGGCTTCTGCTTCACTTGACCAAGTATAAAAATCTAGCCACTTAGGGCCATGAAAACTCAAATAATGAAAATAGAGATGAGAAAAGAGAGAGATGAATTCCCATGCCAAAAAGCTTTGTTTCCTACATTTTTCCCTCTTTAAATAACCCAAATTAGGATTTTTTTATGTGTCCATACGATTTCCCAATTAGCCCTCGCGCAATAATAAAAAATTTGCTAAACATAATGTGTGCTTCTGCAATGCACTGGCATCGCTACGTCGAAAGTTGTTACCCGCCCATGCTTTCTCCCCTTTACACTGGCACCATGGTGCCAGATCTTGGTGCCTTTTTTTCTTCTCCACTTTAGCCACTTTCTCCACTTAGTTGTACTTGATGAAGCTAGTATCTCTTAAAACTCAAAACATGAAAGTTGTAGATCTTTTTCTTGTTTTTCAAAATCATCTTGAATCATCTCAATGGAAGGATAGATGAGAGAGTTATGCCAAGATAAAGAAGCAATGTTGAAGCTATACAAAATCACTCAATTAGCTTCTTTTTGCACTTAATAACTCCATTTGTCTCCTAAACCAAAATATAAGAATAATGAGTATATTTAGGAACCAAATGATGAATGAATTTCAGTCACTTACATTATTTATGTTCAAGCTTAATTATTTGGTCATGCCCCTCTTTTCGAGGCGCGACATCCTATTTTACACTATATTTCACCTAAATTTGCCCACTTTTAGGGTGGGGTGCACAAGTCCCATTTTGGAACTTGATTAGTTTCTATAGAAAAATGGATAGAGTATCCACTGAAATGTTAAGGTCTAATCCAAACAATTATTCATCAAATCAAATAAGGCACTAATATAAATTCTAAAATACATCCATTCACATACCCACAGCCCTAGATCTTTCTAAATCATGATGGCAACACACTTATCACAATAATTATACAAATTCATTCTTAAGAAAATGAATAATTTCTACAACATGCCTTTACACCACCTTATACATCAATTAAAATTTATTAATTACAATCATACAAATCCAAATTAAATTTTGACTATACTTAAAACACACAGGGGATTACAACCCTACCATTCTGTCATATCTCTAAGACATCTTCAACCATTGCCCATCAGTTCCAACCCATAGTTGGAATTCTTTACCTATCAGCTAAAAAAATAGAATAAGAAGGCATAAGTCCAGGAAACTCAATAAGTAGAAAAATGTATTAAACAATAATTAATCCACAATTGTCACATTTCATATCAAATAATCAATATTCATTATTATAAATAATCATAAATGGATGTATGTTCATCAATTAATACTAAATAAAGAATTCCATGTTATGTTTATCTAATCAATCAAGCTCATATTGAACCAATCTTTAAATTAAACATACAACAAAGGGATATTCTCTTTCCCTCACATTAGACATCCAAGCTAAACAAAACATCAATTTTACAGAACCAAGGGATACCCATTATCCCTAACAACTAAACAACATCAATCAAACAACATCAATCTTAATTAAACATGGGAAATCCACCATCCTCAATCAAAACATACATGCCTGGATTTCAAATGAAGGGGATAAATATTATCCCTAGCCATCCAATGAAAACAATACTAGTTACTTGCATGATTCGCCAATTTCCATAACTCTTTGAGTTCCATAGCTCTTAGGTCTCATAGTTTTCTCTCGATGATCCTATACATTCAACAATGTCTTTCATTTATCAATATACTCTTAACAATTTATATCAAGTCAATGAGTTTCACTTCTAAGCGTGTCATTGTTAAATCTATATATTCTTTAAATTTATAACCCCATTCTAGCATTGATCATAAAATAATTTAACTTATATGCTGCTTTAATCACTTCTTATACAGGCTATAACAAGATTACCTAACTTCTCGTTAATCATTTTACTAAATATGTCATATACATCCATTAAATCATAGCATTCCAATGAAAGTGTCCTAAGGAAACTTCACTCTCAATCCTATGTGTCCATTTTATAACTTCATGAATATGCAATTAACCTTAATAATAGCTCAATTAAACCTTAATTATGCCATTAGTGCATTCAGTTTGCTATTAAGCCCTTTTTACCCAAAAGTCATTTCTAGTTAACAATTAGGGTTTGTCCCAAAATCAATTATTTTGACCTCAATTAAACCCTAAAGCATTATAATTAACAATTCATCATTTTTCCCATGATAATTAGACATAATTTATGAAATTACCCCCAAAAATCACTATTCATGAAGGGTATAAAACTCTAACACGGTATGAATCATAATTTCTCAACCCAATCAAGTTCCAAAAACCTCTAATTAACTCATTAAGCATTTCCCCCCATGAATTTAACAAAAACCCCCATATCGTTACCCAACTTCTACTATGCAAGAAACCCTAAAATACAGAAAGGAAAATTAGTTGGAGAAAAAGCCACTTACCATGGAATCCTAGTGTATTTCCTTCCTTAACACTTGAATCTAACTCCAAATCTTCCAAAGTTTCCATGGATTACAGCAAAATAACTTTTTCTCTTTCTTTTCATCATCCCACATAAGGAAACTTTAGTTTGAAAGAAAGATTGATGGCTTTGAATCTTAAATATGGTTAATCTCTTGCTAAAATGCTAAGAAAATGAGATTGATCACATGGATTTTGGGTGTGGGAAGAGAGGAAATGGAACAAGGTGAAAATGGCTTGAAACGGAATGGAGTGGGTTTTAAAAAAATGTTTGGCTGACTTTATAGCAACATGGGTGCGTAAGCACCCATTTGGGTGCACAGGCACCCAATAGTCTAATTCTTGGCAGCAACTTGGGAGCATAGGCGCCCAAAATCTGGCAACTAGACACCCCTCTACTGTTCTGGCCATATCTCTCTCCTACAATATCCAAATTGCATAAGTTTTGAGTCATTGGAAAGGTAAATTAAAGGGATACAACTTTCATGTTGAAACATTTTTCTAAATCAATCCATAAATATGTCAACAATAGAGCAAAACTGACCCCATTATAATGTTCAGTTTCCATTTATCATATCTTAATGTTTTAACACATAAACTAACTCCAAAATTATGGGATGTTGCATTTGCGGCATAAATAACTTTAAAATTTTCATTAATCTCATGCATAAAATGATCATTTAATAATATCAATTTCATCCCAAACTCAAGTAACAACCCATCCATTACAAAGGACTACTCAAAATTCAAAATTCTGTACTTATGAAACATCACCCATAGCCCTATTTTACATAAAACACTTCAAATATCACCAAAATCACTTCTCACACATCACATACATGAAATGGGACATGACCATGCTATTCACCATCTCATTTGAGGCCAATTACCAAAAATCACCTATCCAGTTCTTTTCACTAAACTTTTTCTTCTATAAGTGACTCCATAGGCTATTTGCATCCTAATTACATTCAATGCTAAAACCAACGTCTCACATACATCACAATACCTATGATGACTAGTTTAGGCCCTTCATATAGTTCATATTCATGCTTTTTCTCAAATTCACCTATTGAGTTTATTTCACATAACCTTCAACTTAATAGCTCAAAACTCCAAAACCATTTCAAAATTTCAATTCAATAGCTCCTACATATTGCATTTCACAGAATACTCATGCTATATTAGTCATTCAAGTCATATAACTGACTTTACTCATAATCACTTTTTAGGTCTAATGGCTAGAATAGCCCTCACAGCCATTATCTCAACATTTAACGCCTCAAGCATTACATATTTGCAAATCCTTGTTTCTTTTAGATGAATTTCATATTTATTTGTTGAATTTTCTAGGTGTTTTGAAGATGGAAAAGAAGAAAAAATGGAGGGAAAAGATGAAGCTCAAAGGATGAATAAGAAGACAGCTGCAAAGGAGCTAAAAATCAAGTTGCAAGTAAAAAATCCAGCTAGCACCGCCAGCACCAGGATCCACTACCACCACCAGCCAGATAGTAAGGTGGCGCAGCTAGCACCAGCAGCAATCCATAATTTTAGCAGAATTTTTGTGTAAGGGGGGCTTCTAAGCCAGAAAGTTGGGGTTTTGAGAGATTCCTTTCACTTCTGTTTTGAGAGTTCTTTCTGAGGGTTCTGAGGGGGCGAATTCTTAAAGTTTCTTATGAAGAAGAAGGGAGATTGTAAGTAAGAAAGAGGAGGAAGAAAAGATGGTCTTCATTGTTATAATCTTGTCAAAGAGATTTATTTTAATTTTTATTGTGAACTAAATTTCTTTTTTTAGGGTGAAGATGTAATCCTTTTTATACTCTTTGTTATATGGATTGTTGGTTATTAATGGCTATATGATCTTTTTTCATTCATGATGTTGCATTCATGATATTGTTTGCAATGATTTAATTTGTTTTATTGCTTGATCACCAATATTATGAGTTAGATTGATTATCCAAGCATGGTTAAGGTAGACACCATATGATTAACCATAAGCTCTCTTGAATGAAAAGGATAGATGGTTAATGTAAACACCATATGCTAAACCATGTTATTTTGGTTCATTATGTTCTTGAGCTTAATGGGTTTTCACCTCAATTATGCTATACACTATAGGTAATTGGAACGAGTGAAAACACTTGATTTAAACCCGCACACATAACGGTTGATCTTACTTTTGAAAGAGCAAACCCAAGTTAAGCATTGAATCCAACATTCCACTAGCAAAAGGGTATCATCTAGTAGTGAAATTGGATCCCTAGACCTTTGTATCTTGCTAATCGCCCTGCATTATTGTTACTCATTGATTTCCCTACATTCCATTAAGTTTCTGAAATTAAACCAATCATTTCTCCATATTCATTTAGTTATAAATACATTCTTTTCAAAGCTAGGTTAGTTTAGTAACTAAAACCAATTTAAGTTGATTTGACCATTCTTTGTGGGATCGACCCTTGTATTACACAATTTATTGTTATACATTTGTACACTTGCGAAGAATTATAATTTGATTTTATTAAGATTAGTCACAAACATTTTTTTTATTTCTGTGTATAATTGGATGTACGATTATTTTTAAATCTCTCATTCTTTCCATTAGAGTATTGTGAATGAATGGAAGGAGAAGTAGAAGTATAATTTAAGAGAAGGAGAAATACAAATGGCTGACAATGTGGAAAACCGAGTAGCTTAACGGGCTCAACAATTAATGAAAGTGTTTGCACACCCAACTATAGGGATTTCACCTTCATGCCATGTATTAGATGATGATGCTAGAAATTATGAATTGAAGGATATTCATTTTAACATACTTCTATCTTTTCATGGTATAGCATTAAAGAATCCACTAACATTCATGCATGATTACTATGCAACCATCCAAACATTTCCATTGCAGGGCTAACAGAAGATTAGTTATGTATGAGATATTTTTCATACACTCTAAAAGATACGGGCAAGGCATGGTTCATGACATTAACTCTTGGCTCATTAACAACATGGGGAGCAATTTATCATAAGTTCATTGGTAAATTCTACTATCAAGCTAAAACTGTTGAATGAAGAAGCAAAATAGCTACTTTCTCTCAATTGGATGGTGAAGCTCTCCATGAAGCATGGGAAAGGTTTAAAGCAATTTTAATTCAATGCCCTCATCATAGATACCCACTTGAGTTGATTAACTAATTTTTCTATAATGGACTAACACAACTATGCCAAGCTATGGTTGACAATGCTGCAGGTGGAGCCATGGGAGAATGACTCCAGAAGAAACTTATGAGCTATATGAGATGTTAGGAGCAAATTCTTAGTAGAAGAGTGTAAGAGGTAGATCTAGAGGACTGTATGAATTGAACTCTAACTCTGATCTATCAGTGCAGATATCAAAGATGGCTAAGCAAATGAAGGCAATGTGCTCTATGATGGTGCACTTGTAGCAACCACAATCTACTCCTATAGAGGTTTATTCTTTTTGTAGTAATTCAGGACATTCACTTAATATTTGCCCTTCAAATGAACATTTTGCAGGTGAAGCAAGCTAATGCAATGAATTTCTACAACTAGTGGCCAAAGAATGAACCTTAGTCAAACACTTACAATCCTAGTTGGTGAAGCAAGCTAATGCAATGAATTTCTACAACTAGTGGCCAAAGAATGAACCTTAGTCAAACACTTACAATCCTAGTTGGACAAACTATTCTAACTTCTCTTAGAACAATGAAACAAATTAGAATTAAGCTAGAACTTTATTTCAACCACAACCAAAGAAGCCTATGCTTGAAGAAACCATGCAGAGTTTCATTTAGGAAACACAAACCTAGTTCCAGAATAATGCAACCAAATTCCAAAACATTGATTCTAGATTCCATGACATGGAGGCATTTATGAAAAAGATGAAAACTCAGTTAGGACAAATTGAAGAAGCAATACAAATCCATACACCTGGGAAGTTACCTAGCCAACTAGAGCAAGCAAAAGTAATAATAACACTAAGGATTAGAAAGGTATTTGATAATAAGGTTGGAGAAGAAACTAATAGTTCAATTGTTTCAGCAGGATTGGAGAAAGGAAAGAAAAATGTTGAGGAAGTACATCCAAAGAAGGTAGTGTTTCCAATAGTTGACCCTTCTATTAACTACAAAGCACTCCCACCATATGATCTTTCTGTCCCTTTTCTAGGAAGGCTGAAGCAGAGCAAATTTGATAGATCATTTTCTAAAATTTATGATATCCTTTCCAAGGTTAATGTCAATTTTCCTTTGCTTGATATGATAAAGAACTTGCCTACTTATGCTAAATTCTTGAAGAAACTAAACACAAGGAAGCGTAGGTATGAGCCACATGAGAAAGTTCTAGTTTCAAAGGCAGCCAATGCAGTCTTACAGGCAAACCTTCCCCCAAAACTCAAGGATCTAAGTAGTTTTAATATCTTAATCACTATTAGAGGGACAAACAAGGTAATGGTAATGTTAGACTTAGGTGCAAGCATCAATTCGATGTCATATTCTGTTTATATAAAACTTGGATTGGGAGAATTGAAACCCACTACAATGTCTCTACAACTTGCACACAAATCAGTTAAATATCCTAGAAGACGTTCTTGTGCAGATTGATCAATTGATTATTCCTGCAAATTTTGTTATGCTTAATATGGAAAGGCAAATGATTCTAGAAAGAGAACTGCCTATTTTTCTAAGATGCCCTTTCATGGAACCACCAAGACAATCATTGATTTGCAGAATGGGAAGTTGAAGATGATTGTCTTAGATGAAACTGTGGAATTCTCTATTTATAATTCTTTATATTTATCTTCAAATCCTAGTAGATGTTTTTATGTTGAAGAATTGGACTCACTTATTTTATCAACTTTTGAGCAGGAGGAGATAACTGATAAGCTAGAATTGGTGCTCACTATAGATTAGAGGAAGATGAAGAAATGATGAATTTGAAAGCTGAACTTGATAGAGCAGAGCAAGTCAAAGAAGGAGAAGTTTCCAATGAAGAGTTATCACATGTGACCCTAGAATTGAAACTATCGACTACTACATCACCCCAACTAGAATTGAAATAATTACCTTTGAATTTAAAGTATGTATTTCTTAGTGAAAACAATACTCTTCTAGTAATTATTGCTTCTGACTTGTCTATTGATGAAGAACTTAAGCTGATGAATGTGCTGAAAGAGCACAAAGGGATTATAGAGTGGACCTTAGTAGACATCAAGGGAATTAACCCGAATATGTGCATGTAAAAAAGTTTGCTGGAAGATGATGCAAAAACTTCCAAAGAAGCTCAAAGGAGACTTAACCCACATATGAAGGAAGCTGTGAGAGCCAAGGTGATCAAATTTTTAGATGTAGGTATTATCTATCCAATCTCTGATAGCAAATGGGTAAGTCCAGTTCATGTGGTGCCAAAGGAGTCTGGTATTTCTGTTACTAAAAATGACAATGATGAATTGGTACCAATACGAATGACTACAGTATGGCAGATGTGCATTGACTACAAGAAACTCACTACAGCCACAACAAAGGATCACTTTCCCCTTCCTTTTATTGATCAAATGCTTGAAAGGTTGGTAGGTCATGCTTACTACTCTTTTCTGGATAGTTTTTTAGGTTATAACCAAGTTCCAATTGCCCAAAAGATTAGGAGAAAACTACTTTCACCTTCCTATTTAGAAAGTTTGCATATCGAATGATGCCGTTTGGTTTGTACAATGCCCTTGCAACATTTCAAAGGTGTATGATATCCATCTTTTCTGACATGATTGAAATGCTCATTGACATGTTTGTGGATGATTTTTCTATTTTTGGAGATTCATTTGATGATTGCCTTCATAACTTAAGATTGGTGCTTAAAAGATGTATGGAAATGAATTTGACACTAAGTTGGGAGAAGTGCTACTTCTTAAAGATTCTCAAAATTTTTTAGAGCACTCTGTAACCTACATGTAACTTTCTATCTTGATGAGGAGTGTCTTATTGCCTTCAATACTTTGAAAGAAAACTTGACATTGGCTGCTACTTGTAGCAGTTCCTGATTAGTCTCTTCCATTTGAACTCATCTATGATGTATCGGACTTTGTTGTTGATGTTTTCCTAGGACAGAGAGTAAACAAGTTACCTCATGTTATTCATGATGCAAGTAGGACTTTAAATGAAGCACAATTGAACTATTCTACCACTGAAAAGGAACTGCTTGCTATTGTGTTTGCTTTGAAAAAAATTTCATTCTTACTTGATTGGTTAGAAGGTAATTATTTATTCAAATCATGCTACATTGAGATATTTGCCAACAAAAAAGATGTTAAACCCAGGTTGATCAGGTGGATCTTATTGTTATAAGAGTTTGATCTAACAATCAAAGACAAGGGCCGTGAGAATGTTGTAGTAGATCATCTGTCCAGATTGGTTGAAGGAACTAATTTCGAGAAAAAAAGAGGAAAGGAAAACATTCCTATTTAATGAGATCTTTCCCGATGTGCAATTATATTCTGTGAAGGGAGTGAACCTTGGTACACTGACATTGTAAATTACTTGGTTAAAGGAATTTTTAATCCTCTATTGAATTCACAGGGAAGGAGAAAGTTGGTGTTAATGGCGAGGCATTATTTCAAAAACTTAATAGTTCAAATTATAATTCCTTACAAGTGTACAAACGTATGGCAGTATAATGTGCAATGCAAGGGTCGATCCCATAGAGAATAGTCAAACCAAATTAATTAGTTTTACTTACTGAACTATCCTAGCTTTAAAAGGAATGTATTTATAACTAAATGAATATGGAGTAATGATTGGTTTAATTTTAGAAACTTAATGGAATGTAGGGAAATCGGTAACTAATAATAATGCAGGGAGATTAGCAAGATGTAAAGTTCTAGGGATTCAATTTCACCACTAAATGATACCCCTTTGCTAGTGGAATGTTGGATTCAATGTTTCACTTGCATTCATTCTTTCAAAAGTAAGATCATTAGCATTAGGTGTGCAGGTTTAAGTCAAGTCTTTTCACTAGTTTCAATTACCTATGGTGTGCAGTATAATTGAGGTGAAAACTCATTAAGCACAAGATATAATGAACCAAAATAACATGGTTTAGCATATGGTGTCTATCTTAACCATCTATCCTTTTCATTCAAGGGAGCTCATGATCTAGCATATGGTGTCTACTTTAACCATGATTGGATAATCAGTCTAACTCATAATATCTGTGATCAAGCAATAAAATAAATTAAATTATTGCAACTAAGATAATGAATGAAATAAGATCATATAGTCATTAATAACCAACAATCCATATAACAAAGAGTATAAAAAGGGTTACATCTTTACCCTAGAAAAAGAGATTTAGTTCATAATAAAAATCAAAACAAATCCCTTTGACAAGATTATAACAATGAAAACCATCCTTTCTTCCTCTTCTTACTTACTTGCAATCTCCCTTTCTTCTTCATAAGAAACTTTAAGAATTTGCCAGCTTAGAACCCTCCAAAAGAACTCTCAAAATGAAAGTGAAAGGAACCTCCCAAAATCCTAATTTTTTGGCTTAAAAACCCCCCTTATGCACTTAGCAAAAATTCTACTAAAATTAGGGATAGCTGCTGGCACCAGTGGTGCCACCTTGCTGTCCGGCTAGTGGTGGTAGTGGATCCTGGCACTGGCGGAGCCAAGTTGATTTTTCACTTTCAACTTGATTTTTAGCTCTTCTGCAGCTGTCTTCTTTTCCATCCTTTGAGCTACATCTTTTCCTCCATTTTTTCTTTGTTTTCATCTTCTAAACACATAGAAATTTTAATAAATAAATATTAAATTCATCTAAAAGAAACAAGGATTTACAAATAATTAATCTTGAACATATATAATGTAAGTGAATGAAATTCACTCATCAGATACCCCCAAACTTACTCATTTGCTTGTCCTCGAGCAAAATGAAAACATAGACACACAAAGGACATAATAAACATCAATCTAGGTCACTAATCCAAAACCTCAACAAAATAACCATAGTTAAGAGGAAACTATCAAGATATCACATGTCTTCTAATTTTTAACCTAACCCTTTTCCTTTCCACCTTAGACTTCGTGTGCATGTGCAAGAATTATAGCCATTTTATGTTACATCTTCTCACACTTAAATTCATTCAAGCAACTAAGTAATACATATTCAATGCAACCCTAAGAATTAACAAATTAAACCAAAGAGACTACTTTAGATGAGCATTTGATATTTTATGGGCACTATTACTATCACATTCATCTTTTTATTATTGTTATTATTATTATTCTATTATATTTTTTCTCAAATATGATCCCTCCTATTACTTGGGCTATATTACTATCACACCCCAAACTTGTTTTCTGTTTGATTCATAGAGATGTGATCCCCCCTATAAACAATGAGTTTTTACTATTGTTTTTCTTTTATCTCATCTAATGCTTGTCTAAACATAGTTATAACGAATTCTAGAGTTCATATTGAACAATGCATACTTAGTTTCCTAAACTTATTTGAAGCATTCAAAGATTTCAAAAAAAAATGGCTAAGTCAATGTGATCAATGTGTATAAGGAATCTATAGCAAATTAGATAAAGGATCAAGTCAAGCATTGCAAACAATAATGATTTCTATCATTTTCAACTTAATTATGGCCAAATGTCACATACATGTTATTGGTATTATATGATGAACCTGATCAATGTTCAAAACACAACTATACAAACATAACTATAATCTGCTAAAGCACTCAACATAGAGATTTAAACATACCACATAAACTATCCAAACATACACCACAAAAACTAGACAAACCAACTAAACATACAACAAAAAAACTAGACAAACTACAACAAAACATAAGCTAAGACAAACACATCCATAAACAAAATAATATCACCCTCAAACTTGAATACAACATTGTCCTCTATGTAGAATAAAGCAATGGAAAACAAGGACTTCCCTAAAATGGATGGATCATTTGTCTAAGCTATCACTTTCTACCCAACTCTCATATTCTTTTAGTACATTAGGGAATGTTGGGGGAGTGGGGGAAATAATGGAGTTGTTGTCTGGTAATATGTTGCAACTCCAGAGCATGGTAGTTAGACCATTGTTATGGTTCACCATATATGTTAGTAGTTGTCACTACTCCTTCATCATTTGCCTCTGAAAGGATTGAATTCCCACTAGGTGTGATTGGAGATCAACAAGAGAAGGTTCTTTAGAAGAAGATTTCCTTGTGAGTCTCTGTTAGTAAGAACTTGGGGTTGAAGATGAATGACCCGCTCTTGCACTTACACACGATGTCTTCTCAAATGTTTCCATAACAGCATCATTAATTATGGGAAGACGTTGTTGGAGTTCCTCTTTAGTAATGGTAGGAATTTTAGCCATGAGACACAGCTGGCAGATAAGTGAAGGGTGTCCAAGTCCACTTGTGAGCCTCCTTGTGATGAAAGAAATGATGGAATGCTCAATAACCCAGCCCACATCAATGGACAACCCTATCTAAATTGCATAGTTGAGAAGGGCTCACTCCCTTGTCACATCAAAAACATGATTTGAATGCAACATTTTAGCTGAAATGAAATAGTGTCAAGTCTTACTTGTTGCCTCCAAGTGCCATCTTGGGAAACTTATTACCTTATCGTTCTGAGTCTTCTACGTGTTGCCTGATTGAGTAATGTAAGATATGATGGCATTATAATCAGGTCCTTACTCAATCCAAGCTAAATATTCATCCTCTTCGATGTTTGTCAACTCATAAACTTGGTTGACAACAAGTTGGTCAAAAGGAACCAACTTTCCATGCACTAGTGCTTTAAGCTCCCTCGGGTTTGCTTTATACTATTCTCTGGCATTAGCATAAAACTCCTTAACCAGTAGCACCACTGCCGCTTCAGGCTGACCTGTAAAGTGCATCCAATGCCGAACTTGAATGAGATCGGCCATGTCACTATATGTCATTTCAAAGCCCCTTTCTCTTATCGCTTATTGATCTACTAGAGAGTGTTTGAAGATGTCTTCAGCTTAGGCATTGAAAAATGTGGGTTCAGGTGGTGCATTAGACTCTCTTATGTGCCTTTCCATTGAGGGTCCCACACAAGTAGCTTTCTTTGGAGGCATGGTGACAAAAATATAAGGAAAGCAGTAGCACACCAACTTGAGCAACCAAAATGAAACAAATTTACCATGCTCCCTATTGACCAAATCACACAATTCTACTTCACCTTGAAATAAAAATAAGCACTAAAAAGAATTTGTGCTCATACCACAAGAAAAAGGTCTCTTTCTTCACTGAGGCATTTCATCAAACATGTAGCATGCACTTTGAGTTTTTTCAACATATGCCTTAATAAGACTTCCAATTCCACTTCAATATACACCCACTCTTCTCACATATACCGTTGCAACATTTTCTAATCAAAAACTACACACAAACTAGCTTAAGCAATTTGTCAAACACCTAGTGTGTACAATGATAAGAAAGCTCCCATTCATAAGAACCCATCTCCAATTCTACTTACAGCACCACAAAAGCTATCCCATACACCGAGAATACCAATAGAAGGAGGATTAAGATGTAATAAGTGACTTACTTATGATTCCAAGAAGATGTTCATGAAGTTGTCAAACCCAATTTGAGAAAATGATGAAGAAGAAGATGAATAGATGAGTGTTTCAATGGAATCCAAGTAGGAAGATCGAGGAAAGAGGTTTTTGAAGATGAAACCTTGAGTTTAGGAAGGGAGAATGGAGTTTAGAGTTATGAGGATAGGTTTTTGAGAGAAGGGGAAAGAGGGTAGAGAGAGATCACATGAAAAGAAGGTGTGGGAGAGGGGTAAGGAATGCATGTAAGCGTGGGGTTTAAGTGGACGGACGGCAATGCCACCCTGCTATCTCTGCTCACCTTTGCAAGAAAAGTCCAGTGTCGATAGTGCCAGGTGGGGATCAGCAGCACTATCTTATTGCCTCCTCTTGCATTCTTCAATTTTCCAGTGTCGGAGGCACCATGTTACTACCTCCAATCAGTTTTTGTCAATTCTCCATTGCATATCTATCACTCCCTTCTCAAAATTTAACTTATTTTGTTCGTTAATTCCTTCATTCATGAACTTAGGCTTCGTTTGGCCACACGCCAAGATTTAGTGCTTTTGCAAAAGTGCTATTTGAGAAGCGCATTTAGGGGAAGCAATAATTTATAGCTTCCGCTGAAATGTTGGAAAATAGGCTTTTACGGTGAGAAAAAAGTGCGGTGAATGAATGTTGGCCAAACTAATTCCCTACAAAAGCACATTTATGTCTTCAAAAGCACTTTTAACAAACAAACCATTTGCCTATCAATCACAAAATAACAATGTACTAAGTATAGTAAATAGAAAAATATCAATGTAATCTAACAACTTAATAATCAAGTCAATTTTATTTAAACTAATGTAATTAACATGCTTTATTAATGTAAGAACATAACTACGTCTAAGAAATTGAAATAAAAATAACTAAAAGATAAAATAGCTTGGGTTGCCTACCAAGAAGCACTTTATTTAATGTCTGAGCAAGACGAACTCTCTTTTTCTACAAATTTTAAATTTCCCACACTTCATTCAGCTGCATTAGCACATCATCTTTGTTGTATTTCTTAATTCGATGACCATTAACTTTGAAAGTGTTCCCATCTTTTAGATTCTTCAATTCAACCGCCCCATTAGGAAACACTTGTGTGACAAGAAAATGGACCGACCCAATGCGATTTTAGTTTTCCTGGAAACAAATGTAAATGTGAGACATAAAGTAGAACATCCATTCCAGTTTCAATGTGTCATTTATGAATAACTTCATCATGATATTTCTTGGTTTGCTATTTGTAAATCTTGGCATTCTCATAAGCTTCATTCCTCAGCTCCTCAAGTTCATGAAGTTGAAGTTTCCTATGCTCTCCTGCCTTTTCCATATCGAAATTCAAATGTTTAATAGCCCAATATGCCTTGTGCTCCAACTCAAAAGGCAAATAATAGGCTTTCCCAAAAATAAGCTTCGATGGACTCATTCCAATTTGGGTTTTGAAAGAGGTCCTGTATATCAAAAGCATAATTTGGCTTCATTACCTAGTATTTCCTTGAATTGTTCATGGTCGTTTCCATAATTATTTTTATCTATTGGTTGCTGACTTCTACTTACCCTAATATTTTGTGAGTGATGTTGTACCTTTTTAATAGAGCTGCAAAAACCTTATTGCAAAAATGAGTTTCCCTATCACTAATTATTGCTCTAGGAGTGCCAAATCTGGAAAAATTCTACCTTTCAAAAATCTCAACACAACATTAGCATCATTAGTCTTAGTGGCCATAGCTTCAATCCATTGGGACATATAATCCACAGCAAGCAAAATATATAAGTTTCCATTGGATGGTGAGGATGGACCCATGAAATCAATGCCTCATACATTTAAAAGTTCAATGACAAGGTTACTTGTAAGGGGCAACTCATCTATCTTTCCAATGTTCCCTATTCTCTAGCATCTGTCACACGTTGCACAAAAGCATGAGCGTCCTTAAAAATGGTTGGCTAATAAAATCCAGATTGAAAGACTTTCAGAGCAGTTTTCTTCCCTCCAAAATGCCCTCCTTAACTAAATGTGTGAAAATGTCTTAGAATACTTTGCTACTCATCTCAGAATATAGAGTCAATCCTTAGTCAAATCCTTTGAAAAAAATGGAAAGACTCAATTTAATTTGCTCTTCAATCACCCCATGGGTTTCATACTCATGCATACTATATGAAACTTTTAGATGCTTGTGAGGACCTTGACCTACAAGAACATGAAAAGTGGGAAAAAGATGTATTAGTCCATATTTTACTTCAAAAGTGGTGGTAGCATCTAAAATAGGAAATTTTATGCATAAGGGTTATTGGTTCAAATCAGGGGCGGCAAGCTCTTTCTATGTTTGATTTCCGACTATGACTTCCTCCTCTTCTAAATCAAAATTTTTG
This sequence comes from Pouteria campechiana, assembly GCA_036873735.1. NCBI lineage: Eukaryota > Viridiplantae > Streptophyta > Magnoliopsida > Ericales > Sapotaceae > Pouteria > Pouteria campechiana. The sequence goes on along the minus strand of JAYJMB010056504.1, from coordinate 13,840 downwards.
AAAAATGGGGAACCAATAAGTTGATTGTTCTCTTTAGAATTTCTCCAAGCTTTACTCCTTAACCTTTGCAAAGTTCTCTTTATTTTTGGTTTGTATTGGAAATCACCTTGAGTAGAAGATTGAGTTACAATCATAAACAATCAAGGAAACTCTAATAAACCATAAAAAAATAAGGAAAACATCAGAAAAAGTTTTTACAAAGATTTCAAAAAAAAGTCACAAGTGCGTAAAAATCAACTAGATGGCAATGGCACTAAAAATTTGGTGTGCTATTGCAAGTAACCAAATTTAAAACATATACTCAAAAAAAAAACTACCTATAGTAGTGTGAGTAAGGATTGATCCCATGAAGAGTATCTAGTCTAGTTTTATGCGATGTGAACAAGAATGGGAAATTTGAGGAATTAACTTATGCATAAATCAAATTTAAATAACAAAATCAATCAAAGAAGTAAACCTTGGTACCAGTTAATGTCCACCATTAGAATCTCACAACTCATCGTTGATGTAAATATAAATCAATTCACCATTCAAACTAATTTTCCTATCTCTCATTCGCCATAGTTAATTAGGAAAAATAATTCTATTTAACTCTTAACTATTAAACAACCTTAGATAAACTCTAGAGGTTTAATCTAGTAGCAGCTTTAAAAATTGAAGAGATTGGTGAAGCCAAACAACACAAGCACAAGCAGTTGTATTTAATTTAGTCAAGCATCCTTCCAAAGATTCAATAACTTCAATCGTAGCAAATCATTAAATCTTAGTTGCTTCATAAATTAGAAAGATCAAAAAATTACAAATTTAATATCTAATTTAGTAGTACATTACAATCAATTATAAACTAGTAGGCCTCCTAGTAATTAAATGTAACAATCATGAACATAAGAACATAATAACATTTGATACTCAAAGCATAAATTGAATAATGAAAATAATTTAGATCTCATAGTTTATTGATTCTAAGGCTTCCATTTACTTTAACCAATTATAAAAATGTATTCATGTAGGGCCATGTAAACTCAAATAATGAAAATATAGATGAGAAGAGAGAGAGAGAGAGAGATGAATTCCTACGCCAAAAATCTTTGTTTCCTACATTTTTTCCTCCTTAAAAAACCCAAATTAGGGTTATTTTACATGTCCATATGGTTTCCAAATTAGCCCTTGTGCAAGAATAAAAACTTTGCTAAAAATAATGTTTGCTTCCACAACATACTGGTGACATGATGCTGAAAGTCACTGCCCATCACTGCTTTCTCTCGTTTGCACCGGCATTGCGATGCCGGATCTTGCAGCCTTTTTTTCTCCTCCACTTCTACTAATTCCCCACTCAATTTTTCTTGATGCATCTAGTATCTCTCAAAACTCATATGAAAGTTGTAGAGATTTTTTTTATCTTTCCATAGAATCTTGAATCATCTAAATCATAGGTCGGATGAGAGAGTTGTGCCTAGATTATGAAGCAATGCAGAAGTTATCCAAAATCATCCAATTAGCTTGTTTTTGCGGTTAACAGCTCCATTTGTCTCCTAAATCAAAATATTGGAATAATGAGTATATTTAAGAGGCAAATAAGTATAAAAGACTAAACATTAAGGGAATAAAATATGACATTTTGCATTCTCATCAAGTCCAAACCAAGCCAAAGCTCAAGAGATCTAAAAGAGAGCTTCAAAAGCTCTAAAATTAACTGCGGTTGTAGAGTCCCATAGTGCAGCTTAACCCAAGAGGGGAGGGATGAATTGCATATATAAAATTTCATTGCTTTGCGTCTATTGAAACATTTTCCTCTTTTCATGATTGTGTATGGTGTATTATAAGATAGATAATAAAAATAGTAAAGTGCATGAAAGATAAAATAAGCAAGCAAACACACACAAATAGTATAATTTTTTAAGCGTTCAAAAATCCCATCCCTACATCCACTATTCCAAGAGCACATACTCATTGTGTCTTGGTTTCCACTATATACCATATAATAGAAATATAAAAATGCTCCCAGTACTTTTCTAGATTCTAGCTATAGAGGGTATAAAAGGGTATTCCCAACAATCTCCTGGATTCTAACTCTAAGGGATATCAACATAGTGCTCCTAGCACTCTTATAGTTTTCATGAGCTCACCAGGAAATTCACTGGTTTCAAAGATTACTAGCAAACTTGTTGATTTTCTAGAGATCACCAATAACTCTCTAGTTCTCAAATTAACCATAAAACTAATACACTTTACAAAGTGTTACAATGAAGCACAGGGGAAGATGAAATCTTTTATAGCTCTACTAATACAAAAGGATCTTCCCATAATGTAAGGACAATGTCTATTAAGAATATGAAGGTTTAAGCTCAAGGATAGATAACTAAAGGTTTAAGCTCTTGGCCATGGGTAGAAGGATTTAAATAAGGTTAAGCGCATCTGAAAAGTATTCCTTCACCTCCTTGTATCATTCCACCTTTTCTCCTTAAATAGTTTCTTCATGCTTTCGACCGTTGGAGAAGCTAGGTTCTGTTGAATGCAGAAATGAGAGCAGCTTTGAATGAATAAGACCGTTGAGATTTCTACCGTTAAAGTTTCTGATTTTTCTCGAGCTACTGCATCGCCATTCAGAGAGGAAGAAAAGCTGTGTCAGAAGATGTTCCTTGTTTAACTTGTCATAGCTTGAAAGCTTATAGCATTACTTGTTACCTAAAATGGTGATTGAGAGAAGTCTGCATACTAAAAGCACTGATGCAAATGTCATTTAGATGCAAGTCACATGAATTAATTTTTCCTCTAACAAGTTACGATCTCTCTCTATCTACATTTATTTATCATAAGTTGTAGAAAACTTCTCACGTTGGTTTGTCTATCAGTCAATCCTTTATGAGTGGGATTTGTCTATTGCAAGTAGTAGACAAACTCTGAATGGCACAGATGAAGTAGAGTTCCTTCTTTGTTCTGCATTCTTCTAGTATCAAATGGAGTTTGCTTCTACAACTTCTTTCTTTCTTCATTCTTGATTTATCTGTCTTAGCTCAGCTTGAAGTTGCACTCTTTCATCTATTCATCTTGCCTTTTTTATTCTTAGATGAATCTATTCTTCTAACTTTATTGATCAAACAAATTTTTCTTCACTTTGTGCATGATTATCTATGTGGAAGTTCTTTCTTTCTTCCTTTGTCTGAGATAAATTTTGTCTGGTCGATATAGATAGTTTGAATTTCTCAAATAACTTTATGCTTCATCACCATGGCTTCATCTTTAGCTGCTTTTGTCTTACATTTCTCTATTGAAGTTTACTTTTGGATTTAATAGAAAACGCAAGCTCATTATAGTGCATCTTTGAAGCATTTGTTTTTCTCCCATTGCTTTTGTTCGTGGAAGCTTTCTCTTAGACAATGCAACCTTTCTTGTTGTTTGTCTTCAAACCTTCTATTTTCTTCTTCTTTTTCTAAAATCTTCATCAATTCAACCCCTTTGGAACATAGCAAATAATTATGGCAGTTTGTTGTAGATGATTGTGATCCTGCTCTTAAAACTTTTCTATACTTGCTACGTTGTTAGCTTTCAGATTCATAGTGTATTTTATCTTCATGTGATTTAATCATATTGTAGAGAGTGGATAATATACATCTCTATTAATTGCATAATGCAAAAGCTTAAGTAAATATGGTGCTTAGTATTTTCAGCGAATTAAGGCATTAATGAATACTCGATAATATTAAATGCACCATTAAGGGATGTGTGCATGTATAACTAGACATTCATAATTATGTATTTATATTGATTAACATTTATTAGATCATGATTATGCATATAGTTGTTAGAAATTTAAGCACACATATGTCTTTTCTTAATACAAGTTTTGTTATCATCAAAAGCATATATAATAATACTAAGAATGGTAATGGTAACTAACAAGGCAATCAACCTTTAAATGTTTTGAAGTTTTACTTCAGATGTTATAAAGCATGCTTATAAGGCAGATTATGATAATTGTAGAAAACATAATCTAAATTAGTCAAAAAATTATCAAAAGTAATCATTAACTGCCAAAATCATTTCCCAAAGTATAAAAAGAAGATTCAAATCACTAGAAGAGTAGCAGTTGAGAGATTTAACACGAGCGTTTATAAGACTTCAAAGTTTTTATTCCAAGCATTCAAATCTAGCTACACTCAACTCTAAACAATGTATTCAAAGCTATATCTACATCGAATGTCCAATTTAAATTTATTAGTTTCATTGTTACATCATTTATTACCTGATATTTATTTGTAAATAAACAACCTAAGTAAGAAGCAGTTTCATTATAAAAAATTATTATTGTTTTATATTTTTGCAAGCAAGGGGCTTGAAGTGAGACTGTGTTTATTATAGCAAGTAGAAAAAATTTGTTGAGTTTGTAAGAGTTAATTGGTGAGCTTGGAAAACCAACCAAGTTTGGTCAAACTATTATAAAAACAAGCATCTAAGTGTGCTGCGTGACCTGTTAAGTGATCCCAAATATGGCCAATTATTTCCACAACACATCAAGAGAGGGACAACCCACATCTAGACCCCTTTCTTTGATAGATCAAATTATAAGTATTGAAAATTCAGGATGCAAAATTTCATCATAGCTATAGATTGCTAGTTGTGGCTTACAATAAAAAATGGAAAGGTTATCCTAGATAATGAAGACAAGACACCGCTGAGGACATATAGGCAATAGAATGTGGCGTAAAGGCAAACAATTGTCTCTACCACACACTTCCCCTATCTAAATTTGAGAATATTTCCTCCTATGATTTTGCCAAGAAAATTTATGACAAGTTACAAGTTGCACATGAAGGTAATAACTGAGTTAAAGAAACTAAAATCAACCTTCTAGTGAAGGAATATGAATCCTTCATCATGAAGGAATTAGAGATAATTTCTCAAATGTTTAGAAGATTTCAGAAGATTACAATTGGCTAAAGAATTTTGGAGAGAAATATGAAGAGCTCTAGCTAGTAAAGAAAATATTAAGGTCTCTACATGAGTATTGGATGCCTAAGGTTACAACAATCTAGGAAGCTGAAGTCCTAAATAAAAAGATGGTAGAAGAACTCATGGGTTCTCTCATGACCCATGAAGTATTAATAAGACAGATGAATCTAAAGGAATGAAAAGGAAAAAGAGTAACAGCTCTAAGATTAGATTTAGAAGATGATGGCTCTCAAGTAAATGCATCATCTAGTGGTAAGAAGATGAAGATATGACAATGATCACAAGAAGATTCTAGACCATGCTTTAGAAGAATAAATTTGGAAGTAACTCCAAGAACTTCAGGAACAAGGACAAGAGGAAGGAAGTTCCAATATGTTATAATTGCAATAAGCCGGGGCATATGAAATTTGATTTTCTTGATCTAGATAAGAAAGAAGGAGATTAATAAAAGAAAAAGTATAATTCCTACTTTGACAAAATAAACAACAACTCCAACAATCAAAACAAAAGTAACAAAAGATTTGAAAAGAAGAAAAAAGCAATGGTTGCATGGGAAATATTGGAGAATATGATGCAAGAAAGCTTGAGTGAAGTTGAGAAAGAACATGAAGCACAACTCAACACAATCTCACCAAGGAGAAGAAATCAGAAAGAACACTATAGACGCATCAACTTTATGGCCATCCATGAAGATGAAGTAAACTCAGAACTTAAAACTCCTAGTCTTGAAGAAGCTTTCGAAGAATTATACTCTGACTTCAAGGCTTTAAAAGCCAAGTATAGGAAGACTAAAAAGGAGCTTGATAGAATGACCATTGAATGTTCCAAATTAAAAGAAGAAAACTCTAAGCTCAAGATTAACTAATGTACCAATAAAGAACTTTAGCAAGTTAAGATAGAGAACAATGCCCTTAGAAAGACCTTGATATCTACTTTACTAAAAATAAAACCTAAGAAGAAAGGTGGATAATCTCAAAAGAAAAAGGCCTACAATTTTGGAAGGAAAGATTTGGGTTCCTAGAGTAGTTGCAAAGATTTTAAATGCAACACACGATTCAAATGTTAGATTAGTAGCACCCAAGAAGCAATAGTGTAACACCTGTGGTGTTTGAAATCTACTCATGAGCAAATGGGTAAAGTTTGGACCATGAATTCTATAAATTTTAGTATTTTGGGATATATAAAAATAATAAAAAGAAAAAGAACCTAAGTGGTGATGTTGAGTAAAGTCATGCATATGACTCGAATAACTAATGAAGCATGATTATTATATATAATGTGATATATATGAGATATTGAATCAAAATTTCAAGATAATTTTAGAATTTTGAACTATTAAGTTGAAAGTTCTGTGAAAAGAACTCAATAGGTGAATTTAAGCAAAAGCATATATTTGAGCTATACAAAGGATCAAAATATTCATTATATATATTGTAATGTGTATAAAACATTAGTTTGAGTATCGGATGCAACTTGGAATGAAAATGGCATATGAAGTCACTTATAGCAGAAAATTAGGTTAAAAAGAACTAAATAGGTGATATTTGGCAATTGACCTCAAACGATGTGGAAAATAGTATGAACATGTCCCATTCAATGTATATGATATGTGGAAGGTGATAGTTATGATGTTTAAAGTATTTTATGGGAAATAAGGCTATTGATAATTTTGTTTAAGTGAAGATTTGGAAATTGAATAGCTTATTGCAATGGACAAGTTATTATTTGGATTTGGAGTGAGAATTAATTTATTAAATGAGTATTTTGGGATAATTATGCATGAAATTAATGAAAAATGAAATAATTAAAAGTTTAGTGACAATAGATGAAAAAAAAATAGAAAATTTGGAAGAAAACTAAAGGGGCACAAGTGTGTATTATAAAAATGTTGAATTTGAAAAAGGAGTCACTTGTGATCCATTTTTGACATATTTATGGACTTATTTAGAAAAAGTGTTCAACATGAAAGTTGTAACCATTGAAATTATCTTTCCAATGCATTAAAATCACATAATCTAAGGTTGTATGAGACAGATATTGCCAAAACAATAGAACTGCTCCGGATGGGCATCTAGATCGAGCGCCTAAGCATTTAAAACAAGAGCTGTGACATTTGAATTGTTTAGGGCATCAAGCAAACGAGCACCTAGGCATTTAAAATGAGATCCATGACATTTCATTTGTGAAGGGCATCCCACAAGCAAGTGCTGCAACATTGAAAATGAGCACCTAGGCATTTAAACGAGCACCTAAGCATTTAAATCGAACACCACGGCATTTAGTTGTTGGTGACACACCGAACCACTAAAAAATTAACTTTTTAAAGGGCTTGTTTAGCACATTTTATTCATTTTCTTCTTTCTTCTCTTTTGCTCTGGTTGCCACATCCCAACCCTTGAAACCCATCACCCTAAACTTGATTTCTAAGTGGTTTTAGTCAGAAATATCCTAGATTTTCATAAGAAACAAACTTCTTGCTAGTTGGGCGAGTTCTTTGGGTTGAAAATCCTAAAGGGTGTGATCTATGGCTGATTTTTAAGGATTTGGAGACGTATTTATGCTATGGAATGAAATTTGTGCTTGGATTTCATGGTAAGTTTGCTTTTGCTAACTGATTTTCTATTTTTGATTAGCTAGGGTTTTGTAAATTCCATAAATAATGATTTTGGGGGGAAATTACATGGTGCATGTTGTATTAAACATTGGGGAATGATTTAATAAGTTAATTTTAGTGATTTAAACATAAAAATTCATGAATTTAGCCCTGCTAGAGTTTTCACCTATTCATGAACAGTAATTGTTTGGGGGAAATGCTAGGATTGTGTTGTCAAATCATAGAAAAAATGAATTATTCATGTTTAATGATGTTTTGAAACTTAATTGGGCGTGGAAATTTATAATTTTTTTAAGTTAGAGTTTTGGAAGATTCATGAATAGTGGAATTTGAGATATAAAGATGAAATTGATAATTGATTCATAAGGGAAAATGATTAATGCATGAAGTAGAATGTTTTGGGATGTGTTTGGGATGTTGGGAGTGAACAATCTAATTTTTAATGAGAATCTAAATAAGGTTAAAAAGAGGTTCTTGTGTATAGCATGATAAAGTAGTTAAGTTATTGAATTAAGGGCATAATCAACTTGTGATTAGACTTAATCACTTGTTCATTGAATAGTATAGTCATCGCATGTTAATAAATGTAGAATTCCTTGTTATTTATATGGAATCCTTATGAATTAATTGATGCTTACAACCTGTTTGATAAAAGGGTTTCATGAGGAATTGATGTATTAAATGAAGGGTTATTGACTGGGTAAGCCTAGATCAAGAATTAAAGTTGATTAAGAACATACATGGATGATATGGATAGGTTGAAGCATATGAGAAATTGATAATTGGACTTGAATTGGTTGATTAAAGTTATCTTAGTATTAAGAGCATATTTAAATGGAATTATAATATATGTTATGCATGTAGGGCCTATTGGCGATGATTGTATAGAAAGTTATGGAATTTGAAGAGCTATGGAATTGAACTTTCTTAAAGTAAGTAGGCTCTTTTTTTTGGCTATACGAAATATTTTATTTGTTTAACTGGGCATTTGTGTTTTGGTTGGGGATAGTGCATATCCCATATTTCTTAATTTCTGATATGTATTTGGATGGAATTACTTAATTTTTTGTTCATGGGAAGGTTATTTGACTGTTAAGGAATAGTGAGAATGATTTATAGAAATGATATTATGATTTGTAGAAACTGATAAAGTTGATATGTATGTATGAAGTATATTGGCATGATTGAATGCAATTATTTGAGATTGATTTGATAATGTAAATGAGGGTTTCATGAGTATAGATTTTTATTATTTGGATATGAAATGATATGTTGGTTATGAATATGTTATTTTAATTCATTATTATTTTTGAATCATCTCTTCTTACTGAGTTGCCCAGACTCACACCTTCTATTTATATTTTTAGCTAGCAGGTCAAGTAAAGAATTCCAACTATGAGTTGGAACTGAGAAGTAGGATTTGAAGACAATTAAATTTTGATATAATGAGTTGAAATTGCAAATTTTAAGTGTATTTGTATGTTTGTATTCATGAGATATCAAATGATGTATAAGTGGTGTAAAGGCATGTCTTAGTGTTTATTTGTCATATTGTAAATGAAATTGTATAATTCGAAAGATGTGGAGTGCTATCATGATTCACCTAGGTCTTAGGCTGTGGGAGTATGGGCATGTGTATTTTAGAATTAATATCATTGCTTTATTTTATTTGATGAATATCATACAAGTTTGAATGAATGAAACTTAGAGGAGGCTCTACCGAATTTTTGGGCAGAGCACCCCACCCTAAAAGTGGGCAAGTCAAGGTGAAAATTTAGTGTAAAATGATAAGTCATGCCTCAGAAGGTGGGGCGTGACAAATAGGTACCAAAATTCTTTGCCACTAACCCACCTATGGGTAGCAAAAAGTAAAACTTATACTTGTCACTATAGGTGTGCTTGAGACCCATAAGAAGCAGCACGTGGTATATTGACAATAGTTGCTCAAGGCACATGACGAGGGAGAGGAAAATGTTCACAGAACTCAAAGAAAATAATAGAGGAACAATTACCTTTAGGGATAATGGAATAGGTAGAGTGGTTGGGATTGGTAAGGTCAACCAACCACAATCTACTACAATTTCTAATGTTTTGCTTGTAGAAGGATTCAAAAATAACCTTCTAAGTGTAAGTCAATTTTATGACAATGGTTACAAGGTTATGTTTGAATCTCAAGTTTGTTCAATATTAGATGAGTCAAATTCAGTTATAGTACTTGGAAGAAGGTATGGAAATGTATATGTAGTAGATTTTTGTGATATCCAATCCAAGTGTCTTATTGCAAGAAATGATGAATTGTTGTTGTAACATAGAAGATTAGGGCATAATAACAAAGATATGATTGAGAAGATGTACAATAAATATCTTGTTATTGGCTTACCAAAGCTAAAGTTTGACAAAAATGAGATTTGTGATGCTTACTTAATAGGAAATCAAGTAAAAGGATCTTTCAAATCTCAAAAAGAAGTACACACAACTAAGGCACTTCAACTACTACACATGGATCTTGTTGGACCAACAAGAACTAGGATCCTTGAAGGGAAACATTATGCATATGTTACTATTGATGACTTTTAAATATTTTCCTAGATAATATTTCTCACATCAAAAGATGAGGCTTTTTCATTCTTTGAAATCTTTACCAAACATGCACAAAATGAAAAGGCTCTTATATTATTGTCATAAGGAGTGATTATGGTGGAGAATTTGTGAATCAAAAGTTCACTACTTTCTATAAAAGCAATGGTATACTTCACACATGAACATCGCATACTATATAATAAACAGAATATATGCTAGGCCAATACTCAACAAAACTCTATTTGAACTATATTATAGTAGAAAGCCAGACATTTCACATTTACATACTTTTGGTTGTAAATGTTTTATTCTTAACAATAGAAAGAAAAGCCTTGGTAAATTCAATAATAAATCTAATGAAGGTATTTTCCTTAGATACTCCATTGTTAGCAAGGCATTTAGAGTCTACAACTTGAGAAATAGAATTATTGAAGAGTCTGTCCACGTAAAATTTGATGAAAGTACTAACCCTTAAAGGAGAGTTAGTGATTTTGATGATAAGACATGTGAACTCACAACAACTATAAAGAAGACGAATCTTCAAGATAAAGAAAAAGGAGCTTCACAACTAGAGACAGTGTTTGATGAAGATGAACCATCTACGAGTGAGGTAAATGATGAAGGTGTTGTGATAATGGAAAATCAAGCAGAGGAAGCTCTGTCATGACATTCTAAGCCTATTGCATATGCAAATAAAATGAAGGGGAGATGGGGCCAGGCCAATTTCCTGGCTAATTGATCAGCTGCAGCCACTAACCTCCATGCATGGTCAAAATCCACCTGCCAGCATGTACCATCATCTTCTCCATCTGTAGCAAGGGTATGATCAAGGCCATCCTACGTTCATGGAATTTGGATGGATATCCAAGAATTAGTTGGCAGTTTTGAAAATTGCCATGGCTTCTCTACCTAACTCTCACGGGATCCATATCTAGACAACATGAGACTTACGCGGATTCTAAAAACATGTGCTTCATTCAAGGAGGAATGGCTAGGATCAAAAGGTGACGATGATAAGGTCGACATCATCAAGGAATTTTGTAGAGGTATGGAAAATTAAGCAAAGGGAGTCGATTCAAAATCCAAAGATAGGCAGCATTGTCAGTAATAAATGGGCGGCAACAGCAGCTTCTTTCAGCATTTTTCGGTGACTGGAGGAGGTGATCCAGCATGGCGAAGGTAGCATTGGTGTCAAAAAAGAAACACCGACTTGATGGCCAGAGAAGATTGACTATCCAATGGTCGAAAGGTGGTAGATCTAGAATGTCAACAACGAGGAAGAAGGCATGACAGCGGCCTTGTTTCACATTTTTTGGTGACCAGAGAAGACAATCTAGTAAGATGAAGATAGCGCCGGAGTTGGAATAAAGACACCAAGTTTCTGACTGGAGTAGATCCACCGTCCGATGGTTGGATGGTGGTGACACAAAAAGGCAACAGTAACCTATGTCGACGCTGATGGGTCTTTGGCAGTTAGAAACAGAGGCTAATTGAAAGATCAGCTCCTCTTTCTCTTGATCGGAATCAGAACGTTAACAACCATCAGTGGTAAGATAGCAAATCACCAGTGCGGCAGCTAGGACGAGGAAGCTGGATTGTTGAGAGATCGAGGTTGGCTACATATGATTCCCACATTTCCAGCACAAATGCAAGAAGGTGAAGATGGTTGTAGCCTCCTCCCCTGATTGGATCGAGGTTTCCCTTGACAAAAATTGCTTCAGCCCGTCTGAGTGGAACTGCATAGGCAAGATTGTTGGCTATGCAATTGGGGATAGGCGCCTTCAGCTCACGGTGACAATCTTGGCAAGCCTACGAACAACCAAGTTGTGAGTGTGGGAACGGTCCGATGATGACGCTGATGTGGCATGTAGGTGAGATAACATTGCGGTCATCCAAAACCGCGCAGATAGAATTCTGCGCAAACAAGCTTCATGAAATCAGTTTGTTTGCGCAATTGAAGCATTCCCCAATCTGCGCAGCTAAAACACCCTTCAAACCGCACAGCTGCTCCTATCCATGAAGGCAAAGTATGTCCCATTTCTGTAGTCAAGAAAAAAAGTGTTCTCCAGCCTAGCTACGCAGTTTAAATGAAACATCACCTTCTTTTACCTACGCGGCAGAATGGGTGGAATTGCAAAGATAAAATTTGCATTTGGTGAGGTGCTGGAAGAGTGCACAGATGGAGTTCGTGTTCTAGATAGCATGGATGAAAGATACACTCACACTTTGCCCACAATAGTGTAGTTGAATTATTTTCCAAGCTGAGCAACTAAAGCAGCTCCCACCTCCGCAGTTGCATAGGTTGTATTGTAGGGTAAAACCTAGCTTTTATCTGCCTAAGAGGCCACATCTATACCCATGTTGTAACAGTTTTTACTTGTGTAAGTGGAGGATTTCAGAATCTTCATACTCTACCTGCGCAATTGAAGAAACGAATAAATTAGTTAGTGACGTGGCCAGGTTGAAGACTCCACCTGCATAGTCAAGACAATAGAGAGTGTCATCCATTGGGTATTTTTATTACCTGTGCAGGCAAACTCCAACATTTTTTTATCCACGTAGATGGAAAGTCATGAAATGTGCAACTAGACGTCAGATGGTGGAGATAAGTAACGCAACTAGACTATTCACACCAGTCTCCCACAATCAAGTAGTCTGAGCAGGGCGGCTATTTTAGACCACACAAATCAAACCTAAAATTAATGTGATTACACTTCTAATCAAAAATCCATCTTCAACATTTTTCTAAGATGTGATAGCTGTAAAATTGAATCTTGTTTGGCACACCATAAAGTTGACTTGTCCAGGCCAGTTCAAAATGATGCAAAAGATTGCATTACCCAGAATTTATTTGAGGTAATTAAAACATGGGGAAAATAAATGTAATTGCATGATGGCTACTTAGACATGCATGCAATTAATTAAATCAGGTTGATACAAATCCATGTTATATTTGGGATGATAAGTGTATTTTTCCAAAATTTATGCATGGATATTGAAGGGAGGCCCCATTTTCCCAAAATGCCCCAATGGTGAAGCTAACATGCCCAAAATGCCCTAATGGTGAAGCTCAAATTCCCAAAATGCCCCAATGGTGAAGCTGGAATTCCCAAACTGACCAAATAATGAAGCTGAGCCCATTTTTAAAGAATTTCCCAACTGCCTAAATGATGAAGCTGAGCCCATTTTTTAGGAATTCCCAAAATACCCCAAATGGTGAAGCTGGGATCATTTCTAAGAATTTCCAAAATACCCCCAATGTTGAAGTTAGCATCCCAAGAATGCCCCCACGTTGAAGCTGATATTCCTAAACTACCCCCAGAGGACCTCAAGCCTATAAATACCCCTCCCTCTTCTTAAGGGAGAGAGAGAATTTGGATGAGGAGCTTGAGGAGTCTTCAAGAGGCAAGTGCCTCACTTGACACCAGTGGCCTTTGCCCACTAGTAATTTCTCTAGTGCTTCAGAGCACTCTGCCATAGCCCCACCATGGTACACACATAGGTTCGACCCATGTTGTGATAATGGTGGTCCCATACAGCTAATGGACAACCGGATAATGCTGGATTAGATATTTTGAAACACTTTAAAGCATGTTTAAACCCTAATTAAACCATGTAACTACCCCATAAATCAGGAAACTAATGATATAATCTTAAATCAATTAAGAAATGTCATTTAACACTAATCACTATCAT
>JAYJMB010056482.1:0-27591 GCA_036873735.1 Pouteria campechiana | reverse complement strand
AATTAATTAAATCAATTATCCATCTATGAAACTCCATAGTTTTGTCATTTCTCATATTCATTATTTGTGTCACCCAAGTAATTTTACACTTATGCTGTTATCATCCACATCTCAAGGCATACCTGTCCTTGAACCAATCATTCTTCAACTCATATGGGCATGTCATTTTCTAACTCCTTCAATAACCATTGTCATCATGATTTTGCAGCCGGTCACATAAACCATATCATACTCCAGCTCTGATACCAACTGTAACAACCCAGGCTCTAGTTGAGGTATTGTCCGCTTTGGCCCCTAGGGCATCCTTACAAGGAACCTCCCCATCGAGCCAAACGGTTTTGTCCTACAAAAGCCGCCTCGGCCGATTACCACAAGCCCCCACATATAAGCCAAGACTTCCCCTCTCACCCGGGCGATGTGGGATCTCACATCCACTCCTCCTCGAGGTTGCCATGATGTGATATCCCACATTGCCTGGGTGAGGGAGGGAGTCCTAGGCTAAAAATGTGAGGCTCGGTTGCAAATGTAGCACCCATTTTGGGCGGGTGAAGGACGGGCCCGGAAGTGCTAGTGAGGTTCCTATTAAGGATGCACTGTGCGCCAGAAGGGACAAATCCATGAGTCTGGTCAGGTTTCTAGTAAGGATGCACTAGACAAAGTGAACAATATGTGCTGGAGTGTCAGCGCATTCTAGTTGGTATCAGAGCCGACTCCCAATAATCTGTAGGGGTGTGTGCCATGAGGACATGGTGATAAGATGATCTAGTCCTGACTCTATGAAACACATCACCAATTACTTGGTTTCTAGAATAAGCATGCATGAATCTCCAATCTCTAGGAAGAGAAGAGTTACCTCCCTCATTTACCTCAGTTGTGGATAATTCAAGATGTTTGTCAGCTCCATCCCTTGCTGTTTCTTTTTTTGGAGGATGTATTTATTTGCCTTGCATGTTCAGCTTCTCCACACTTGCTATGAGTCTATCTGCTTCATCATAAAAATCACTTATTCTTCTTGAACATTAGTAGATTCATCAAATTTGACATGGATAGACTCTTCTATAGATCTACTACTCAAGTTGTAGACTCAAAATGCCTTGCTAATAATGGAATAGCCAAGGAATATCCCTTCATCAAATTTGCTATCAAATTTCCAAGGTTTTGTTTTCCATTGTTAAGAATGAAACATTTGAAGCCAAAAGTATGAAAATATGATATGTTAAGCTTCCTTCCATGATATAAACTGAATGAAGTTTTGTTGAGTATTGGCCTATTATGAATTTTATTGATAACAAAGTAAGCGGTATTCATAGCTTCAGCCCAAAAATACTATGGCAGATTATACTCACTCAGCATGGTCCTTGCTATCTCTTGCAAGGATCTATTCTTCCTCTCAGCCACTCCATTTACCTGGGGTGTTCTTGGTGCTAAGAAAGTTTGAAAGATATCATTATTTTCATAGTAAGCTGTGATCTTATGGTTTTTAAACTCTCTACCATGATAACTCCTAATGAAAACTATATGAGAACTTTGTTCATTGTGCACACGCTTGGAAAATATCTCAAAAAATGAAAAAGCCTCATCTTTGGGTGTAAGAAATATTACCTAGGTATATCTACTATAGTCATCAATGATGACATATGCATGATGTTTCCCTCCAAGATTCCTAGTTCTTGTTGGTCCCATTAAGTCCATATGTAGCAGTTTAAGTGGTTTAGTTGTGTTCACTTCTCTGTTTGATTTGAAAGACTCTTTTGCTTGCTTTCCTCTCATGTAAGCATCACACAACTGTCCTTTGTCAAATTTTAGTTTGGTAAGCTAACTATAAGATGTTTTTGATATAGTCTTTCAATCATGTCTTTGTTGGCATGTCCTAATCTTCTATGCCACAATAAGGAGTCATCATGACTAATAAGATACTTGGCTTGGATATCAAAAAAATGTCCACTATATACATATTTCCATGTCTCTCGCCTAGAACTACAACCGAGTCACTTTGATCTAAAATTGAACAAACATGGGATTCAAACATAATCTTGTATCCACTATCCCGGAATTGGCTAACTCTCAAAAGGTTATGCTTTAATCCCTCAATTAGCAAAACATTAGAAATAATAGTAGAATGGGGTTGGCCAACCTTACCAATCCCAACCACTTTACCTTTCTCATTGTCTCCAAAGGTTACTATATTAAACCAAACCTCTTTTAAGTTGGATTAATTTTGATGATGGATATGTTTCTAACTAACCAATTTTTTATGATAAGCAAAAAGCATATGAGTGAACATTTAAGGCTACTAATCAATATTTCCAAAGTGTGCAGTAACAAATAATATGTTAAGAAAATAATAGAAGTGGACAACACATACAAGATAATATCTAAGACAAGATTCACAAGTTGAAAAGGAAGAAAATGTAAATGCTGAAAAGAGAAAGAATGATACTAAAACTTCGAAGATCGGTGTTTGGAACATCTTCTTAAAATGTGACAACCACAATGTCCAATCATCCAAGATTAATTTTCAATTAAAGAATATGATGGGAATCATAGACAAGCTTCAAAGTGACTTCAAAGACAGCTTCAATGACTACTAAAGCAAACCAAACAAATGCATAAATCACACAAAAACAAGGCTTCAAAAGAAGGAAAGAAACTAGGATCTAGACTCAACCAAGTTCAGACATTGCATAAGCAAATCCAGACATGGAAGGAAGCTCGGACATTGTAAGAGCAATCTGGACACAGGAACTAGTTCAGACTTAGAACCAAGTTTGAACTCTACTCAAGAGAGAAGCCAAGATGCCAGAAGTCCAAGTCCAAAAATACTAAGTGCTATGATTCAGACTCTGCCATTGCTAGAGTTGGTCAGTCAGAAATTTTAATTCGGACTCTACCAACTCATCTTCTGACTTAAGCCAAAGTTCAAACATGCAGATAAGAAAAATTCGTGCCTTTGTAAGTCCAAAATTTAACTTTGGACTCAGCATCTCATTTTTGGACATAGGTTAACTAAGTCTATTGCAAGCTAAGCTATTCATGTCAGTTCAAAATTTAACTTCAGACTCAGTGACTCATCTTTGGACTCAATGATTCATTTCCAGACATAGCAGTAAGATGTCTGTTGCAAAGTCAGTTTGAAATCTTAACTCTGGACATAGCTGTTTATTATGGACATTGCCTTTAGACTGAAGAACCCAGGTTTCAACGGACAGAAAATCTTCATGATTCACTCGTATTTAATGAACGCCCCTTTTCTCCAACGAACAGATTTTGAATCTCAGTATAAAAGGAGTAAAGAAAGGGCATTCCAAAAATAGGAAAAGACTTAGAAATTTTCTAAAAGGAAACACGAAGCATTTACTCAGATATTAAGTTTTTCTTCCAACTCCACTAAGCCAAAAAGCTATCTACATTCATAGCTTATTATCCGCAGCAACTTAAGGGAGTCTAATATTCTTTGTATTTATTTCAACATATTTACTTCTGCTACACTTTAATTTTATACAAATCCAGCCTATGTAAGAGGCATTTTTCTTTGTGCAAATTTATTATTCGGGATAGCAAGTAAGGGGCTTGCTGATTCTATATAAGTTTGTTGATTAACTTTGGAAACTAACGTGTGAAAAGTTTGTTGGTGAGCTTGGAAACTAATAAGTTTGTTGGTGAGCTTGTAAAACCAACAGGTGTTTAGTGAAACCTAAGTGCAGCGAGTAAGGCTGACTCAGAGAGAGGAGTAGGTGTCATGTTGTGGGTCAAACCCCAATAAAAATACTTGTGCAATTGAGCTACGTGATTTACTCCTTATTCTTTTTAACACATTAATTTTATATTTGGCCAAAATTTTCAAAAGCTTAATTCACACCCCCCCTCTAGAGCTACCTCTATATTGGGACCAATAATTAGTATCAAAGTGGGTTTCAATAGCTACTTTTTGATTACCAAATATTTTAATTGCTTGAAGTGATCCCTATGGCCAACACAATCCATAACACCACGGTTGAAGGATAGTCAATTACTAGACCTCTATTTTTTGATGGCACCAATTATGTGTTGGTCCCTAGCTAATGGTGGCTCTAGAGGGGGTGTGAATTGATCCTTTAAAAATTTTGGCCAATTTCAAAAGGTAGTGCTAAAATAAGATAGGAAATATCACATAGCACATTAAAAGAATAGTTTTTATAGTGGTTTGGCCTTTACCTAGGTACCTACTCCACTTCTCTAAGTTAGCCTCTCTTGCTAAGCTTAAGTTCCACTAACACTTGTTGGTTTTCAAGATCACTAACAAACTCACACAAGGTGGTTTTCAAAGTTCACTAACAACTTATACAAGTTGGTTTTCAAAGCTCACTAACAACTTATATAATCTTTAGCAAGTTTCCCTGCTTGCTGTTAAGCTATAAGAAGCAAGCCACTTTGCTTGCAAATGAGAAAACAATAAGTCAAAATGTATTAAAATAAACGCCTCTTGATAGGTAGAGTGTACAAAGTTTAGAGACAGAAACATAATAAATATAGTAGTAAAGAACAAGAAAGATTAGACTCCAGGTGCCGTTGAATGATTTGCTATGAATGCTTATTGAAATGTAGCGCAATAGAGCTGATCTTGTGAAATTAAAACTGGGGAGCTTTAGTAAATGATTGAGTAAATTTTGTTCAACTTCTTTTCAGATGTGAATCTTCCTTTTATAAGTTATGGAAGAAACTTTAACTGTAATGATTATTTTTGGTAGCTTTTTGATCATTTGAAGAAGGGCATTCAAAGCTTTGCCTCGACTTTCTACTTTTGTCTAGCTTTAGAATTTTTGAGATTAGTTTTTAGAACTTCTGAAGTTCAACTACCTGCTAGTTACCAATATGCATTTAATGTAGAACTTCTGAACAATGTCAACGTCAAAATTTTGCAAGTTTGAGCACTTCAGATTCTTTTGAAGGCTAGCTTTGGTATCTGACATTTTCAATCGTCATATTTTTACTTTTGAAAGACTTCAAAAGTGTCTCTGAAGCTTGAATTCTATTTCTGATATACTTCTTAGGTCTTGACCTTTTGAGGAGCCTCTAAAGAGCTTCTAAGTTACTTCTGAGGTCAATTTCTGAAGTTTGAATTCTGTCTCTAATACGCTTATTGAATCTTTTCTTGACTTCTGAATAGAGTGTGACTTTGAAGTTGCTTCTGACGAGGTTTTGAGTGCAGAAGCTTCCTTTGAATTATTTCTGAAGTTCTTTCTGACAAACTTCTGAGTGTAGAAACTTTCTCTAAAGTAGAGCATTTTACTTCTGAAGTATTCTTGAAGACTTAGGAATGCTTCTGAACTACCTCTGAGTTTGAGACTACCTTGAAGTTAATTCTGAGGATTATGCTTTGTCTCTGAAAAGATTCTGACTTGTTTCTAAGGAGGTTCTAAGGTAGCTTTGAATACTTTTAAACTTTTGAGCTTCACGCCTTGTCTCTGAAGGGGTTCTAATTTTTATATGAAATACTTCTAAATACTTCTGAATGAATTTTACTCAAGCATTCTCTAAATTTCATCCTATGAAGTCTTAATAAGATGCACTTTAAACTTAACATTTACTCTTCTTAATTCATTTAAAAAAATTAACACTACATCACTTGGAAAGTAATTAGCTTATACCTTACCTCTTCACTCACATGTTTGCTCATAATCAAAACTTAGTTGCTTAATTACATTCAACATTAAAATCGAGCTAAGTAGGAGGATTAGACTCAACATTCTCCCCCTTTTTGATGATGATAAAACTTTCAAGTGATGAACCTTTCATAAAATATGCAATAAAGAAATTTAAAGCGACTAAATGAAGGTTTAATATATAGTGCTTCTACTGACTTAGTGCGGCTCCCCTTGATTGGTATACTAAGCTACTCTGATATTTTTCCCCCTTTTTGCCATAATAAAAAAGGCTTGAGATAAGGATAAAATGTCTTCCTTAGTTAGAAAGATTCGACTGTGAGAATGATGGATGTTCAGAGATTCTGGTGAGAGAAATAGGTAAGAGAGTCCAAAGAGTTTAATATGTGTTGATGGGCTTCAGAATTTCTTAGCTAATAACATTAGAAGTTCTGAGAAAGTTTTAGTGCTATGTGAAAAGCTATGTTTTATAGGGTTTTTGAATTTAGGTGCAAGCTTCAAAGGTTTTGAAGGAAAGCTTTAGAACCTCTGAGGATGTTCAAGAAAGTGATTTAAGTACAGAAAAGACTCAAAGACTCTATCAGAGTTTCTGAGATGCTTCAGAAACATTCTAAAAGATAGAGATGTGGCATTCATGTACGACTTAGGTATACAAGCAAAACTCTAATCATCATAATAATGTGATTGTTAACATTATAAGATAATTAAATCATTTAATATGTAATTTATGCACATGGATCTAATATGCCGAGTTCTCTTGTAATTTTGCAAAATCTGTCCTCTGAAAGTGGCTTTATAAAAATATCTAGTAATTGATCTTTAGTTGGTACAAATTCTAAGCAGATATTGTGATTTTGAACATGATCTCTAATGAAATTATGCCTAATCTCTATATGCTTAGTTCTGGAATGATATACTAGATTCTTTATCATTCAAACCAAAATCACCTAATTGTTGTTTCATCCATAAAATATGAATACAACAATTACCTACAACTATATATTCAACCTCAGTAGTTGATAATGCAATAGATGTTTATTTCTTGGAAAACCATGATATAATCATGCTTCCAAGAAACTGACAGGTTCCCAAGGTACTCTTCCTATCTACCTTATATCCAATAAAATTTGCAACTGAGTGCCCAATTGATAGTTCAAACTATAAATCCTCGCAAGTGCATGAGTGTTTAGCAGTATAGTGTGCAATGCAAGGGCCAATCCTACGGAGAATAGTTAAACTGATTCAATTAACTTTAGTTACTAAATTATAACTATCTTAAAAGAATGTATTTAAAGCTAAGCAAGGAAGGATAATAAATTGAATGGAATTGCAAAAATCACTATCACTATGAATAATGTAGGAGAGATTAACAAGATGGAAGGGTCGAGGGATTTGATTTTGCCACTCAATGATATCCTTTGCTATTGGGATGTTGGATTCAATGCTTATCTTGGGTTCATTTTTTCTAATGTATGATTATTACCGTTAGGTGTGTAGGTTTAAATCAAGTATTTTCACTCATTTCAATTACCTATGGTGTATAGCATAGTTGAGGTGAAAATCCATTAAGACTAAGAACTTAATAAACCAAATAGAATAGTTTTGCATAAGGTGTGTACCATAACCATCTATCCTTTTCATTCAAAGGCACTCATGGTTTAGCATACGTTACCTTAACCATGCTAGATAATCAATATGATTTATAAAATTGGTGATCAAGCAATTCAACAAACCAAATGACAAAAAACACAATGGATGAAAATAATGAAATTGCATTAATGAACCAACATTTCCAAACAATAAAGTTTATCAAAGAGGGCTAAATCTTCACCACAGAAAGAGAAAACTTATTTCATAATGACAATGTAAAGAACTCCCTTCATGAAGCACAATATGATGTAGAGCATCCTTCTCCTCTTCCTCTTGCTTTCTTGAAAATTCTCCTTGTTTCTCCACAAAAATCTCCCACGTTGGGCCCCAAAGAACCCTAAAAAAAACCCTAAAAGAATGCTCTAAGAATGCCCCAAAAGCCCTCTCTCAAAGCCTTAAAAATTAAGAGACAATCATCCCAAAAAATCAATAGAAAAATAGTATCAGCACCGGTGCCGTGGCTTGGAAAATGGAAGCTGCAGCCTGGAGGTTGGATGCCACGGCTTGGAAGCTGCTGCTTGCTATGAGTATGCTTTGCATGAATGGGACACCACGGATTGCATTTCTAGGCCGCAGCAGGGAAGCTTATGCCTACTATGAGTATGCTTTGCATGAATGGGACACTGCGGCTTGCATTTCTAGGCCATGAAATGGAAGCTTGCTGCCCTTCTTAAAGCTTTTTTTGGTTGCTCCTTTGCATGCTTTCTTCCTTTACTTCTTGGTGCTTCATCTTTCATTCATTTTTCTCTCCTTTTCCAATCTTCAGTTAACTTGCAAAATTAAATAAATTCATGTGAAAATCATCTAAATCTAACAAGGATTCATAAATAACTAAGCTTGAACCTATACAATATAAGAAATTCACTTATCAAATGCCCCAAACTTATTCATTTGCTTATCCTCGAGCAAAACAAAAACACAAGAATTCACAAAGAATATAACGAACATCGATCTAGGTCATCGGTCAAAAACCTCTATAAAATAAGCATGGTTAAGAGGAAAATATCAAGATATAATATATGTCTCTAGTCTCAACCTGAGCCTCATCCTTTCCACCGTAGATTCCATGTGCATGTGCAATAGTTATAACCAGTTCAATCTACATCATTTCACACTTTCACACTTAAATTTATTCAAATAACCAAGTAATATATGTTCAATGCCAACCCTATGAATTCACTAATTAAATCAGAGAGACTGCATTAGATGCACATATGATGCTTTACTTTCCTCATTCATTTGTTTACTCTCCTTGTGGGTTCTATTACTATCACATTCTTCACATTTATCTTCTTTTCAATACTTTGGTATGTGATCCCCCCTATCTTTGGGCTATATTACTACCATACCCTCAAACTTATTTTCTTTCCAATTCCTGAGATATGATCCCCCCAAATATGGAATGCATTTTAATCATCTACTTCTTTTATCTCATCTAAAGTTCATCTTAACAATAATTACAATGACTTTTAGAGTTTAAACTAAACTATGCATACTTAGTCACCTAAAATGATGCTAAGTATTCAAAGACTTCAAAAAAATGACTATGTCAATGTGATCAATGTGTACAAGGAATTTATAACAAATTAGACAAGGAACAATTCAAGCATTCAAACAATAGTAATTTCTATCATTTTCAACTCAACCATTGTCAAATGTCACATACGTGTCATTGTTTTTGTATGATGACCCTAATCAATGCTCGAAACACAGAAAATATTTTTAATATGAAAATGACATAACCATATTCAAACATTGAAACAAAACTAAAATGTCAAAACAAATAACATAAGTACTACAATAAACACACAAATAGAGTAGTCAAAAAGAACACAAATAAACAAAACAGAAAAGCACAAAAGTAGAAACTACCCAATACCCCCAAACTTGAAAGATACATTGTCCTCAATGTTAAATAAAAGCAATAGAAAATGAGGACTTCCCTGAGACATTAGAGTTTAATCTTTTGACTCATATTCCAATTCTTTAGTAGGTGGGGAGACTGGTGGATAGGTTGGTGGAGCGGGAAAGACTACTGAGCTTGTTCCTTGCGCCATACTATAATTCTGGAACATTACATTCAAGGCATTGGTGTAAAAATTGGAATTATTGTCGTTGCTCCATTAACCTTTGTTGTGAAGCTCACTATAGTCTCTTAATTCCATGATCTAGGTTTGTAAGTTAGCTATTGTTGGCTCACTAGTAGAAGGTTGCATTGGTGGCCTTTGCTGAGAAGAGCTTGGGGCATCCGGTACACTTGGATCCTCCTCTCGACCACTTTATTGCTCAAAAGATCCGAGCAAAGCATGTGTGATTGGGGATAATAGGTGTTGGAGCCCTTCAAAAATAGGAGTAGGAACGCCAGCTTGGAGACATAGCCCATAAATACTTCTGTCATCTTTCCTATGAATAGCAAAATAATGGATCTTTCAACCACGCCTCTCAAATCAATAGACGGACTTGTTTGGATAGCATAGTTGATAATTGCTCTCTCCTTGGTAACATCAGAGACATGATTGGTTGGTAGTAACTTTTTGGAGATAAAGTAATGCCATGCTTTACTCTTAGGTTTGAGTTGCCCTCATGGAAAACTGACTACTTTATCATTCCTTCTTCTCCACTGAGTCCCTTGTTTGGCAAGGAGGTTGATTATCTCCTTAAAGTTTACCCCTTGCTCCAACCAAGATGAATATTCATCCTTATTGATATCTTCTAAGCCATAGATCTAATTGATGGAGGAGTGATCATAAGGCACCATCGTATCCCACACTAGTGCCTTCAATTGCGTCAGGTCTGCCTTATGTTGCTCTCGAGCATTTGCATAAAATTCCCAAATAACTGGCACTAGTGTAGCACTTGGTTGTGCTGCAAATTGCTCCCAACCTTTATGGTGGATCATGTCTAGAATGCTACCAAAAAAGAGATGAAATCCCCACTCAGGGATGCATGACTTGTAAACAATAGAGCGGTGATGGTCCTCGGTTGTTGCCTCATTGAAAAATGTAGGTTCAATATGTTGAACCAAATGGTATATATGGCACCAGTAGGTTTTGATGATCAACAACAACATATGAGCAAACATTTGTAATACTAATAGTTGTGTTCCCAAGTACTATAGAGATAGATATACATGATGTACAGGGAAGCAACTCAAATATAGTGGACAACATATATAGAAAATACATTAGAAAGCAAAATCCACGAACCGAAAGAAGATAAGAATGACATCAAAACTTTTGTCACGCCCCACTTTTTGAGGCGCGATGTTCAATTTTACACTAAAATTCACCACAATTTGCCCACATTTAGGGAGGGTGTTTAGTTCTTATTTTCTATATGGCCTAATTTCTACAGCAAATTGGACAGAGCCTCCTCTAAACATGAGGCTATCCAAACCTGTACAAGCATACTCAATCTACTACAATACTTTTTTTCAATTATAATCTCATGAGTATAATTTATAACACTAGTTGAATCATAAAACAATGACTTAACTATAAAACACTTACCCACAACCCAAGATCTGGGTTGAATCATGATGGCAATAACCTACTAAGCTAACATACCATTCATCTACAATTACAAATATCTTATAATGAGATACCAATACATCTTCATATATATCAATTACACACTTCATTTACAATTATACATCAATTGAAATCATTAAATACAATTATATACACAACGGGATTCCAATCTCATTTCTATGATATCGACATCAGCAATATCTTAGCTCCATTTCTTGACTTGCCAACTAAAAATATAAATAAAGGGGTGAGTCCGGGCAACTTAGCAAGTAGGTGAGTACAATAGAAAATAGTAATTAACAGAAATAATATGCTCAAAATCGGAACATGTATGATAACAATGCTCTACGCCTTTTTAGCTTATCAATCATATCATAGTTAGGCCATTCAATATACTATCAATATATCAATACAAGCATGGCATGCATTTCATTCCATCCATATCCACAATACCTATAGCACGTAAATAAATCAGGAATGTTTACATTCCCCACAAACTCACATATACACTTAATTAGACAATTGGGATAATTCCTATCCCGGCTAATACAATTATACATCATAGCTGAGGGATACTATTTATCCCTTTCATTTAGACATCCATACACAAGAATAAGAATAGGTAGCATAAATGCAAGGGATACTTTCTATCCCAATTAATCTCATATATATAACATAAAGAAATTACAATATAATGGGATATCTACCATCCCTAACCATCCAAATATAGTTAAAGGGAACGAACCCTTTCATTCATATAGAAGTCTGGGAATAAGCTAAATCCCCCACACCAATCATATGCGCATTTATAGTTTCAGAGAATATAATTGATAAACTACATTAGAATCTATTGAAAATACATAACATCCATGCCCAAAACAACCAATGGGATAATCAATATCACCATTCATGCAATCATTAAAGAGAAAACACCCACTTACCTCGCACTAAGCCATCCAACATCTTTAGATTCTCAAACTTGGCTCCCCAAATCCATGCTCCATTAGTCCTATACAGAAAATATGAACTACAATCCAAACTATAGGACTAATCTTATTATCGTAATGAAATAAAATGTTCCAATATTGTCATTCATTCATTGTAAGTTTTTACTTGTTTCAGATGCCTAATTGCCCTTTAACATTAACCACAAAGCTATTAAACTTAAGTTCCTTTGTAATTATCTATAATCATGCCCTTATTACATGGAAATATCACCTTACTCATGGCAATGTACACTCAAATTACTCAATTCGGGGCTTACATAGCCTATACTTCAAAAGCCCTAATTTGACCTAAAGTAGTTCATAGTCCATAATTCATTTTACCAGTCCAATTGACTTTAAACAAGTCTTAATATGTTATAAAGCATGAACTAAACATGTTTCTCATGAGAATTTCACATAAATCATAGAATCCACCACCAAAAATTATTATGCATAAAACCTTCACAGGCCAAATTCAATGGATTCTCAAGCCCAAATCATGATAATCACATTATTAATTAGTTTTCCCCATGTATAATACAATACAAACCATAAATCCACCATTTTCCCTTAAATTTCCAAAATTCCATAAACCCTAGCTTTCAAAAGGAAATTGTTTGGATGGGGAAAGTGTCTTACCTCGATATTCAGGCGTGGCCTTCATCCATGAATGAGGATCCGAGTCCAAAACTCCAAGGTCCCCACTCCATTTGAAGAAAATTGGATTTTCTTCCCATTTCCACGGTTTAAATGGATAAAAGTTGAGTTTAGAAGCAAGATCAAGAGATCAACTAGCTAGGTAAGAAGATTTCCTAGCTAAAATGGTAAGAAACATGGCTAAATGGGGTTAGGAAATGAAGGGAAGAAAATGGAATGGAACGGAAAGAAAACAGGATGAAATGGGGGTGAAAAAGTCGAAACCACTTTTTATATCTATTGATAGGTGCCGCCAACGTACCCCACTACCCGCGCCCCCTTTTCCATCTCGATACGGTGTTGCCGACACCAACCTATTGGCTCGTTGCTATTTTTTGATTTTTTTCAACTATTGTACTTATTTTCTCTCCTGTATTTAAGCCCTCTCTAATCATAACATATGACCATAATAATATCACATTAAAATGCATAATAATGTCACCAAATAACCAACCAAATTACATTTCAATTAGCTTCACATGTATATCCAACTTTCACTATAATCATTTCATACTTACACTTAAGTCATGGCTTAAAATTTTCAAAATTTCTAATCAATTCACATACCACCATAGCCTTAGCACTATTTTGCAACACTTTCCATTATTTTAACACCTCCAGCGTTACAACTTTGAAAACAAGTCACAAAGTATAATTGTGGCTATGACGTCCAAGCCTCAATGAGTGATTGAATAAATCTCCTACAACTAAAGTCAATATTAGATAGCATCTGCCTCAGACAAATTCAAACAAATCATTCCATAGACAAGTCAGATAAATTACTTATACATAAACTTTTATCTGCAACACGAAGACAAATTCAGATTACACAAGTAGAGATGAACTCAAAAAAATGGAGAGCTAAAAATGGAGTCGAATTATTCAAGCATTTATCTCTCATATAAATTCTATCTGAAACTGAAGAAGATGAAGAAACTTGTTTGTAATCCTCTACAAAAAATATAAAAGACAAAGTAAAAGCGGCATGGGAGCAACAGATGAATAAATTACTTTGTCTACCATCTTCATCTGCAAGTTCGTCTGCCACTTGTAACACAGAAACCAACAGATGAACTACTGGAAAAAGGATTTGTCTGCAGTTCATCAATTTGTCTATTACTTACAATAGATAAACCAACAGACAAACTACTGGAAAAAGGATTTGTCTGCAATTCATTAATTCATCTATTACTTACAACAAATGAACTAGTTAAAGAACTTTGTCTAAGCCTTGCAAACTCTTCTATAGCTCTCTATAGACAAATCAATAAACAAAGTTATTTCATTTGCTGTGAAAAAGCCTTGTCCGCGCCAACTAGAGTTGTCTATTACTTACAACAGACAAATCGACAGATAAAGTTACTTCATCTGGTGAAAGAAACTTTGTCTAGTGAGAAAACTTCATCTAATGAATACTAAAGAGAAGAACTTCGTCTATGTCTCTACAATTCGTCTATCACCTAAAATAGATAAACTAGAAGACAAAGTAAAATTGCTACAATAATCTCAGAAAAATTTGCAAAGATAAAGTTGTCTATCATATGGATTTACTTAGAACCAATTTATCTATGATTTACAAGAGACAAACTAGGACTTGATCAGATAAAGTCCTCAGATAAACTATGGCTATATCACTATGGCATATCATGATGAGTAGAAGCTACTTGTACCAGACGTTGTTTGCTGCACTGTTTGATCAAACTTTTACTTGAAGCAGATCATATTAAACACCAAAAAAATTGAGCTTAGCTAAATATGGAAAGAAATTCAAAGGAAAGTAGTCTTCACTTTGACAAAGATCATAACTCTCAGAGGCTGTGTCCCTTCAGGCTTAATAGGCATTTTTCTAAAATAATGAAAGAGTCAATCATGCAGAAAAGTCTTTATTCAATATTTGCCAAAATTGAATAGGCATCTTCTTCAAGGACGGCGCTGCAGGGTTTCCAGCTACAATGATTTTATTAAGAGGACAAATTTTTAATGGGGGAAAATTTAGAATGGTCTCCAACATTCAAAGAAAGCCAACTACCTCTAATGGATAGAAATTTCTGAAGCAATATAAAGGTAGTGCAGTGTCAATGAAGAAGGTTGAGGAAGCCGAGAGAAAAATAAGAATAGAGCTTAAACGAGTAACCTCTCTCAAGTAGACAATGTTTCCTCCTAGATAATCAATCTCCATTGCACTGATAGATAATGACCCTCAAAGATCTCTAACAATCATATTTCTGGAGTATTGATATCTAATGTGCTTCAACAAGAAATCATTTTATATGTACTTAAACTATGTATAAATCAACCTAGTATAAGAGGCAAAGTAATGTGCAAAATGAGTATTGTTACTCAGCTATGTGAGTTTATGGTGAGCTCAAGGAAATTACATCGTATGAGTTGTTGGTGAGCTCTAAAAAATTAACAAGTTTGCTAATGATCTTTAAAATTAGTGAGTTTCCTAGTGAGCTTGTGAAAATCAGAAGAGTGTTGGGAGCACTATGTTTATGCCCCCTCGAGCTAGAATCAAAAGAGTGCTGGGAGTACTATTGTATTTTCATTATATGGGATATAGTGGAACCTGAGGCACAATGAGAGTGTGCTCTTGGAAGATTGAATACAGGGACGGGGTTCCCAAACCAATATAAAAATTGTATTGTTTGGGTGTGTTTGTTTATCTACTTTATTCTTTATGCACTTTACTATTTTCTTATTTATCTTACAACGCATCACACACAAGCACAAAAAGAGGGAAATGGTTAAATAGGGGTTATGCAATGAATTTTCACGTACCAAATTCACCCTTCCCCTCTTGGGTTAAGCCATAATATGGAACTCTACAAGATCAACTTGATTTTGCCTTTAATGATTTTGATCATATCATTAAGTTTTGTTATTTCATAATTTTACTCTATTTTTAGTTATATCTATTTTAGGCATTTTTATCTTTAAGTTATTTATTTTAATATTACTAATTTTATTTGGAAATTTAATTTTATATTTTCAGAGCTTTATTTATTCTAGTATGTATCCTAGGTTATACACTTGAATGATAAAGATATGTACACAAAATTTCAAGCATGAATTCTAATATTTATCAGTATCTGAATGTATGATCAAGTATTTGCAATCAAGATATGATTCCTAATTTCCATCAATGTACAAACGAATGCATAATAGAAATGTAAAAAATTTTGAATATAAATTTGTTTCTACAGGCATGTAAATTATCAGAAATGAGTAATTGAAGGGCTAAATATGAATTCTTATTAACAAGAGAGTGAACAAATAGAAATACGTTAGTAGAATTTTAGATAATAACACATTCAGTAAGAATATTTAAGTTTGAGTGTCATACTTGTACTTACCTTTCCTCTTTATTTCAAAGGAACTTGGTATTTCATCATGTCTTCATTTTATTTTTTCAAACCAAGTCACCTTTCTTTTTCTTCTTCTTCTTTAGGAGTTTGTTGCTTCTTTCCTTAAGTTTCTGTACTCAAGTTAGTCTCAATAGCAACATAAATAGTGTGAGTCCAAAGTGTTTTGCCCCTTAGGAATTGTCTTTGGCTTGTCTAAAGATTTCTCATATCAATTTATAAGCTAAGACAACTTTGCAAATGATGGGGCAGAGAGCATATAGTGAAATTTTAACATTTTAGTTCTTCTGTCATTTCATCCTTGCTTATGCCAATATAGATGATTTTCCATAGATAAAGATCATTTGGCCATAAGAC
Organism: Pouteria campechiana; assembly: GCA_036873735.1. NCBI lineage: Eukaryota > Viridiplantae > Streptophyta > Magnoliopsida > Ericales > Sapotaceae > Pouteria > Pouteria campechiana. The sequence goes on along the minus strand of JAYJMB010056482.1, from coordinate 11,365 downwards.
ATGTTTCCAATCTCCTTTTCCATTATATCTAATTTGATCCATCAAAAGTTTGGAAGATGAGAGATGGAGTACTCTTTGAAGAATATAGAGGATGAAATTGTTGGCTAAGCCAAACTGATCACTAGCATTGTTTATCTAGCCCACTCTAATACCACTTGTAGAGTCCCAAAGATGTCATAACCCAAGAGGGGAGGGATGAATTGGGTTTATAAAAATTCATTGCTTAACCCCTATTGAACCGTTTTTCTCTTTTCATGCTTGTGTGTGGTGCGTTGTAAGATAAGTAATAAAATAGTAAAGTGCATGAAAGATAAAGCTATTAAACAGACACACACAAACAACACAATTTTTATAATGGTTCAGGAACCCCATCCTTATGACCACTCTTCCAAGAGCATATTCTCCTTGTGCCTTAGGTTCCAGTATATCTCATATAGTGGAAGTATAATAGTGCTCTTAACACTCTTCTAAATTCCAGTTCTAGGAGGCGTAAACACAGTACTCCCAGCACTCGTCTGGATTCCAGCTCTAGGGAGCGTAAATATAGTGCTCCTAGCACTCTTCTAGATTCTAACTCTAGGGGTCATAAACATAGTGCTCCCACCACTCTTCTAGATTCCAGCTCTAGAGGGCATAAACAAGTGTTCCCAACAATCTTTTGGATTCTAACTCTAGGGGGCATAAACATAGTGCTCCCAGCACTCTTCTGGTTTTCATGAACTCACTAGGAAACTCACTAGTTTCTAAGATCACCAGCAAACTTGATGATTTTCCAGAGATCACCACCAACTCTCTGGTTTTTAGATTAACCAGAAAACTAGTACACTTTTACAAAGTGTTACAATGAAGCGCAAGGAAAGATGTGATCCTTTAGCAGCTCTATGTAATACAAAAAAATCTTCCCATAATGTAGAGATAATGGCCATAAAGAATTATAGATTAAAGCTCATAAAAGATAAATGATGGCTTAACCTCTTGGCCATGGGTGGAAGGATTTGTATAAGGTTAAGCTCATTTAAAAAGTATTCCTTCACCACCTTGAATCGTCTTGCCTCTTCTCCTTAAATAACTTCTTCATAATTTTGACCATTGGAGAAGATGAGTTTGAATGCAAAAACGGGAGCAGTGATGAATGAAGAAGACCATTGAGATTTTTTTCATTGGAGTACATGCCCTTTGATTTGTCTCAAGTTGCTGCATCGTCATTCTTTTACAGAGAGAAAGATAAGTTGTGTCAAAAGATATTCCTCGTTTGACTTGTCATAACTAGAAAACCTGCAGCGCCTCTTATTGCCAAAAATGGCGACTGAAATGAGTCTGCACAATGAAAGATCAAGTGCAGATGTCATTTAGATTCAAGTCACATAAATAAATTAACCTCAAACAAGTCACAACCTCTCGCTGTCTCCATTCGTCTATCATAAGTCTTGGAAGAATTCTCCCATGAGTTTTGTCTATCAGTCGATCCTTCGTGAATGTGATTTGTCTGTAGTACGTAACAGACAAATTCTGGTGCCACAAATGAAGTAAAATATTCTTCTATTGTTCGTCATTTGTCTATAGAAAGTGACCAATGAATTCTGATTTACTTTGTCTTGGACAAATTAGGCTTTGCACTTTGTCTATCGATTTGTTTGTAGTAATTTATAGATGAATGTACTTATGCATTGAAGTTCACTTTGTTTAAGCAGCCACTTTGTCTATACAGCTTCGTCTGTGCCAACTGTGTTGCCTCTACTATATCTTCTACTTTGTCTATAGTAAGTTATAAACGAATTTTGATGTCATAGACGAAGTCAAAATTCTTGTTCTGCATTTTTTGAGCAATTGATGGAGTTCTTCTCTGCAACTTCTTGCTTACTTCATTCTTGATTTTTCTATCTTTTCTCAGACAAAGTTGCTTCTACTTTATCTTTACATCTTGCCTACTTATCCTCGGACAAATTCTTTCTTCTTGCTTTGCTAGTCAAATAAAGTTTTTTCTCTTTATGCACAATTGTCCAGGCGGCTATTTCAATGTCATTCTTCTTTCTTCATTTGTCTGAGTGCATCATGGAATTGCTTCTTCTTACTTTATCTCAAACAAACTTTGGCTAATAGATGGTCCATAGTTTAAGCTCTCTGATCATGGCTTCATCTTCAACTATTTCTGTCATTGCATTTATCTGTGGAGACTTCTCATTGGATTTTACAGACAAAGCAAGCTTCTTTGTTGCCTATCTCCAAGCTTTGTTTCTTCTTCTTTCGTGATCTTCATATAATTTGATCTTTCTAAATGCAGTTGATATTTGATGTAACTAATTGTAGTTTTGCACATAGAGATTTTCTGCACTTGCAACATTGTTAGCTTTGAAATATATTATTTCCATAGAATGTATTTATCCTTACATAATTTTTGTTAGTATAAATGCATGGTTTCTATGATAAACAAAACTTGATTAAAAGGTTATATACTAATGGTGATTGCCTAGTATTTAGCATGCAGAAACAAGTTGTAGATCTCATGGACAAATGAACATAAACAAGATATTCCAAGGTGTCAATATAGCTAGTATAAAAGCAAAAGATGAAGTACTACTATAGACAAAGCTCAAATGAAAAGGAATCAACTGAGCTTCCATTCATCTGTCAAAGAGGAAGATTATATCTGACGAATGCAAAATAACATGCATACAATGGACTTCATCTATCATAAGTGAGCAATAGTCGAACAAAGCTAATGATTGTCTATCAAAAACAGACAAAGGCTAAGTCATGGAGTTCATCTAGCAAGAGTAGTGGAGTTCATTTGTCAGAGTAATGGAATCTATCTGTACCTCTAAATTTGTCTACTACTTAAAATAGATAATCTAATAGATGAAAGGATAATTTGTCTGTACCTCAATAATTCACTTGTTACTTACAACAAACAATCCACCAGACGAAGTGCTAAAATGATAGTTTGTCTGTGCCTCAACAATTCAACAAACAATCCAACAGACGAAGTGTTGGAAAGATAATTCATCTGCGTTTCTACAATTTGTTTATTACTTACAATAGAAAATCCAACAAATGAAGTGATGGAATGATGATTCATCTATAACTCCATAATTCTTCTGCTACTTACCGTGGACAAATCAGAAGACCAAGGGAGTTTGTCTGATGAACAACTAGAAAGATACTTTTTCTGTTATAAGTAAAGACGAGCAATGAACAAACTAAATCATTGATCTTCATCTAGTATTAATGACACCCTTTCTATTTTAATGAAAGAATCAACCATTGTAGCAACTCCTTGAACGATACTTATTAAGAATCTGGAAATCATCTTCACCAAGGTTAGTGCTGCAAGCATTTTAGTAGATGAGGATTAAACAGAAGTCAGAGAATTCAAATGTTTTAATCAGAATAGTCTTCTTTCATTAATGGAATTCATCTACCACTAATAGCTGGAATTCAAAGTATTTATAAATGAAGCATCATTAGAACAAGAAGAAGCAACCAAGTACCAAAGAAAATATTCAATATACCCTCTTGAGAGCATTTACAAAACTTAGCTAAAACCTTTTGCATCTTTCAAGAGTCGTGAGCCTTGCATTCTAAACTTCCTCAACTTGAAGGCTCTCAACCACCATTTGGGAATATCATTTACTTTTGCATTTAATCTTTAGAATTCTTCCCCTATGCTTATTGAGAAGTATTTGTGCTTTAACTTTTGATATTCTTTTATTGTAATTTTCTTGAGCTAGTGGTTGAGACCAAACTCAAGAAGAGTTGTGATTGTCTGACTACAGACAAGAGCTATTTATGCCCCCTAGAGCTGGAATCTAGAAGAGTGTTGGGAGCACTGTGTTTATGCCCCCCTAGAGCTGGAATCTAGAAGAGTATTGGGAACACTATAGATACGCCCCCTAGAGCTAGAATCTAGAAGAGTGCAAGGTGCATTGATTGTATTTCTGCTATTGGAGATAGTGGAACCCAAGACACTAAGAGAAGAATGCTCTTGGAAGAGTGGAGTAGAGTGTTTAGTCAAACCACTATAAAAATCCTTGCGTCTTATTTTCTTTGAGTATTGATTAAGTGATTAGATTGATTGCTAGAAGCTTGTTTAATCTTAAAGGGGTTTAGCATATTTTTAAGTACCCAATTCACCACTCCCCTCTTTGGTTTTTGCCTAAGCTTTAGGACCAATCATTTTCACATGATGTGGGGTAAGGATAACATACATCTTAATTTAGGCACCTAAGTATGATAACTCAATAAGGCATAATGTGAATCATATAATTCAACATATATAATAATCAAAATTAAATGCATCAGAAATATCAATATATTAAAGATGATTGTATGCCAGTATGATTTAAACTTTTATGATTATGCATACGATTCAAGCATGTTGTTAAATATTAACCATTGCATTATTAATAATTTAAGCACTCATATTATTTCATCTTATTACAAGTTTTGTTATCATCAAAATCATATATAGTAATCCTAATAAGGTGATCCCACTACTTAACAACTTAAAACTTTCTTCAAACCAAGCTTCACACAGTGAAAATGCAACCTCTACTTTAATGAATCTTTTCTACAAATACCTTATAGGTGATGGTTCAAATTATAATTCCTCAAAAGTGTATGAATGTATAGCAATATAGTGTGCAATGTAAGGGTTGATCCCACAGAGAATGGCAAACCAACTGAATTAATCTTAGTTACTAAGTAAAAACTAAATAAATTTAGAATAAGATGTGATATAATTTTAGAAACTTAATAGAATAAAAGTAAATAAATAGCAAAGGATAGTGCAGAGAGATTAATTAGATGAAGAAGTCTAGGGTTCCAATTTCACCATAAGGTGATAATGCTTTGCCAATGGAATGTTGGATTTAATGCTTCACTTGGGTTTATTCTTTCAAACATAAGATCATTACTGTTAGATGTGTGGGTTCAAATCTAGTGCTTTCACTCATTCTAGTTACCTATGATGTTTAGTATAATTGAGGTGAAAACCCATTAAGTTCAAGAACATAAGATCTCAAATAGAATGGTTTAGCATATGATTTGTACCTTAACCATTTATCCTTCTCATTCAAGGGAGCTCATGGTTTTGCATATAATGTGTACCTTAACCATGCTTTGATAAATAATCTAACTCATAATATTGGTGTTCAAGCAATAAAATAAATTAAATAATTACAAATAACATCATGAATGAAACAAGATCATATAACATTAACAATATCCAACAATCCATAATAAAGAGTATCAAAAAGGGCTACATCTTCACCCTAGAAAAAGGGATTTAGTTCATAAGAGAAAATAAAACAACTCCTTGAGATAGGATGATAACAATGAAGAATATCTTCTCTCTTTCTTCTTTCTTACTTGCAATCCCTTCTTCTTCTCCACAAGAAATCTCTTAGAAAAAACTGCTCTAAACCCTAGAGAAAAACTCTCAAAATCAAAGTGAGAAGAACCCCTGAAAAACCATAAGTTTTTGCTTAAAAAGGCCACAAATATGCACTTGAGGAAAAATTTGCAAATCATGGTCCAACCCTGGCACTGGCGGTGCCAGCTTACTGCTTGCCAGTGGTGGCTTGGTTCTGGCGTTGGCCTGCTTCCCGGTCCATCTTGCTTCGTTTGCTCCACTTGCTTCATCTTTGTAGTTGCTTCTTTTCTATTTTTTTTCTTCTTTTTCATTCTTTTTGCATCTTTAAAGCACTTGATAAAATCCAACGAATAAGCATAAAATTCATCTAAAAGAGACAAGGATTTTCAAATAAATAAGCTTAAACATGTGTAATATATGTATATAAAATTCACTCATCAAATACCCCCAAACTTACTTATTTACCCATCCTCGAGCAAACTAGAAATTTGATCTCATGAATCAGTTAGGATAATTTCTCTCAATCAATCATTAGCATGCCAAACAAATTACACATGTACACATATTTCAGAAATCATTTAAGACACTTACCAAGTAATCTCAAGAAACTCATGCTTCATCAATCCTTTCATGAAATAAAAATGTGTGGGTGTGTGTAATGCTACATGCATACTTTTTAGTCAACGATAAGCAAATTAGTGATTCTAACGATCTTCACATAACACTTCATATGCTTGGTTTTCATGATCCCTCTCTACTAATGTAGACAACTCTATTCACTTAGATCAATAGGTCTTTGTTAAGCTTGTAATGAGGCCTTAAGTTTGGCTAACAAAGAAAAAGAATAAAGATTCACAAAGTAAGAGATCATAACTGACTTGCATATGAATGTTCTCTTCATATATATTTTATTTTTTATTTGCTCTTCTCTTTCTTTTTATGGGTTGTATTACTACCACACCCCTAAACTGATTTTCTTTTAAGTTAATTTGGATGTGATCCCCCCAATTGAAAGAGAAATCCTTACTAATTCTTTTCTTTATTGTCCCTTTTCTTTTCCTTTTTGGTATTTTTTTTCAATTCCCCCAAACTTAATTTTTTTTGCTTCACTCATACCTCTCTAACAACCATATGTATAAAATATGTCTCTTATGGGTTAAGCATGGTTTTTCAGGCTGAAATAGTCCAGATAATGAGGCTAAAGAAAGAAAACTTGAATTATGGTTTTTCACATGCTTTGCATATGCCATTCTCTCATAAGGCTCAATGGGGACATTAGTGATATAAATATACTAGGTTAGCTTGAAAGGCTCAAACTGATTAAAAAAATGCCTAAATCACTTCCAAGTAAACATGTAATCTAGGATTTTGCCTTGAAGAATAATCAAACAAGTTCTAGAATGCTAGTGTCAACCAAAATAAGTCACTGAATTTACAACACTATCAACTAATTAGCATAGAATTTGCATGATTATAACATAATGTGCTCAGTGAAATTTTCATCAATCATGATAAAGGACTTATCATAAGAATGATTAAATCACTAGGTAGCATCTACCCTTTCATCTAAATCATGTGCAATGGTAATTAAAAACTTAGCTAAAGTTACTAATCATCAAGAGAGGATCCATCCTATTCAGTTTCAGCATGTTAACATAGTTGATCTTGGATTTCCTTTAGCTAAATCAATATAAAAATATAAACATAACACAGAAAGAATTCCAACTAGCCAACCCAACTAAACACATGACACACAAACTAAATAAACTGCAACAACCCCCAAGCTTAAACAAAAACATCTTTAAATACAAATAAAATGCTAAGCACCCCCAAACTTAAACAAAAAATTTTCCTTAATGTTGAATAAAGTAGTGGAAAACAAGGACTTCCCTGAAACAAGTCACTCATCAGAGCTGTCATCTTGCGCCCAACTGGAATCTTCATCTGGCATATCTGGAAGTGTAGGTGGTAGTGGGACACACATGGAGCTATTGCCAAGTGATATGTTGTAGCTCCGGAGCATGGCAGTAAGTGCATTGTTGTGATCCACTATATACTTGAACATCTTCCTTTGGTCCCTCACATTTGCCTTGTATAACTTTGAACACCCACAAGACGAGTCTGGAGATCAGCAGGTGAAGGTTCTTTAGAAGGAGAACCTCTTGTGGGCCTCTGCTGCGGAGAGCTAGGTGGTGAAGATGAAGGACTTCTCCTTGCATTTCTACGCGATGTCTTCTCAAATGAATCTATCACTGCATCATTGATGACCAGTAGAGGTTGTTGAAGTTCGTCTTGAGTCAAGGTAGGAACTTTAGCCGTGAGACATAACTGGCAAATGAGTGAAGGGTGTCCTAATCCACTTGTGAGACTCCCAGTGATGAAAGAAATGATAGAATGCTCAATCACTCAGCCCACATCAATAGATGACCCTGTCTAAATGTCATAGTTGAGCATAGCTCGCTCTTTTGTAACATTAGATACATGGTTGGAAGGCAATATTTTTGCTGATATGAAGTAATGCCATGTCTTGCTTAATGCCTTCAACTACCCTCTTAGAAAACTAATCACCTTGTCATGCATAGTCTTCCACTTACTGCCAAAGTGAGCAAGGTAAGAAATAATAGCATCAAAATTCGGTCGTTGTGCCAAACAAGCAAAGTATTTGTCTTTTGCAATTTCTTCCAACTCATATGCTTGATTAATAGTAGCTCTATCAAAAGAAACCATCTAACCATGTACCAATACTTTTAGCTCCCTAGAGTTTGCTTTGAACTACACTTTGGCATTTGCATAAAATTCTCTAACCAAAGGCACCATAGCATCCTCTAGCTGAGTGGTGAAGGACATCCAGTGCCAAGCTTTAATAAGGTCAGCTATATAAGCGTAGGTTGTATCTAAGCCTCTCTCCCTTATACCTTCGCAAGTAATCATGGAACTGTTAAAAATTTCTTTTGCTTGTTCATTAAAGAACATGGGTACAGGTGGTGCATTAGGATCTCTTGTCCTTCTCTTCCTAGAGGGACAGACACACATAGACTTTCTTGGAGGCATGGTGATAATGTAAGAAAGAATATAGTAGCACAATACTTGAGCAATCCCAATGAATCAAATCTCCCAAACTTCTTCCAAGCCAAACCAGACAACTCTACTCAACTATGAAAGAATCACAAGCACCAACAAGAAAATGCACCTATACTACAATAACCAAGTCACTTTTTTCACCAAGGCATTTCATCAAACACATAGCATGCACATAGAATTTTCACAACAAATGCCTTGATATCTTCTCAAATTCAATCCCAATACACACTCACTCCTATCACATGCAACTTTCAAAATATGCCTAACCAAAAACTACACCCTACTTGGCACAAGAAATTCACCAAATACTTGATGTGGACAACTTCAACCAAGCTCTATATACAAAACCCAACTCCAAATCCTCCCAAACTACCACAAAACCAAAGCACTTCACCAAAAAAGCCAATAGAATGAAGATCGAGATGATCCAAGGAACTTACTTGTGATTCCAAGAGATGTGCATGAAATTGTCAACCCAACTTGAAAAATTTCTTGAGGAAGATGATGAATAGTGGAGTTGGAGAGTTGAATCTAAGGATGGTATGGAAAAAGGAAGAGTTTGGGAGGGAATCTTAGAGTTTTTGAGTGTAGGAATTGGTTTTGGGTTTTGGGGAAGTATTTGGGAGAGAAAGAGAGAGAGGGAGAAGATAGTTTGAGTGAAAAGGGGAGTGGGAGAGGGTTGGGGCATGCATGGGGTGTGAGGGTTTAATTGGCCGTGAGGCAATGTCAACAACGCCACCCGCTAACTCCTTGCAATTTTTTTTTTATGTTGAACAGTCCTGGCGCTGGCGGCACTCTGACGCCCACTCGCTGTCTTAGCCTTGTGGTTTTGCTCCCTTAAAAATCTCTTTTCCATGTTATTCCATCATCCTAATTTGATCTCCTTGCTTGAAATCCTTATTTATGCATTTACTTGTCAAACATAAAACAATGATATATTAAATATAGCAAATAGGAAAATATAAATGCAATCTAATGACTTAATAATCAAAGCAAGCATATTTAAACTAATGAAACTAGCCTACTTTATTAATGTAAAACATCACTACTTTTAGAAAATTGAAAAGACTGAAAAATAAAAACTTGGGTTGCCTCCTAAGAAGCACTTTATTTAATGTCTGCACAAGATAAACTCCCTGCTTCTACAGATTTTTGACACTTCATTTAGCTATAATTTCTTTGGCTTTCTCTAGTTGGCTAGGCAACTTCCCAGGTCTATGACCTTGTACTACTTCTGCATTTATCCTAATTGGGTTTCCATCTTTTTCATGAATGCCTCCATGTTATGAAACCTGGAATCAATATTTTGAAATTTGTTTGAATGATTCTAGAGCTTGGTTTGTGTAGCTTGCATGAAACTCTACTACATTTCTTCAAGCATAGGATTTTTGGGTTGAGGTTGAAATGAGTTTCTAGTTTGGTCCTAATTTCTTTCATTACTCCAAGAGAAGTTAAGATGATTCCTCCAACCATGATTGTCAGTGTTTGAGTATGGATCATTCCGTGGACTCTAGTTGTAAAAGTTCATTGCATTGGCTTACTCAGCATCACCTACAAAATATTCATTCGAAGGGCAAACATGAGGTGAATGTCCTGAATTTCCACAAAGAGAACAAACCTCTATAGGAGCAAGTTGTGCCTGCTTCAATTTCACCATCATTAAGCACATTGCTTTCATCTGCTTAGCCATCTCTGACATCTGCATTGATAGATCAAAATTAGTATTTACTTCATAAAGTCCCCTAGATCTACCTCTTACACTTTTCTGTTGGAAATTTGCTCCCAGCATCTCATAAAGTTCATAAGTTTCTTCTAAAGTCTTCTCTCCCATGGCTCCAGTTGTAGCATTATCAACCATGGCTTGGCATGGTTGTGTCAATCCATCATAGAAAAATTGGTTAAGCAACTCAGGTGAATATATATGATGAGGGCATTGAATCAGAATTGCTTTAAACCTTTCCCATGCTTCATGGAAAGCTTCACCATCCATCTGAGCAAAAGTGGTTATTTTGCTTCTTAATTCAATAGTCTTTGTGTTAGAGTAAAATTTTCCAATGAACTTATAATAAACTGCTTCCCAAGTTATCAATGAGCCAGGAGCTACTGTCATGAACCATGTCTTGGCTACATCTTTCAGAGTCTGTGGGAAAGATTTCATACGTAACCAATTTTCTGTTAGCCCCTGCAATGGAAAATTTTGGATGGTAGCATAAAAATCATGCATAAAAGTCAGTGGATCCTCTAAAGCTAGCCTATGAAAAGATGGAAGCATGTTAAAGTAAATGAGTTTCAAGTCATAATTTCTAGCTTCCTCATCTAACACAATGAATGAAGGTGACATCCCTATGGTAGGTGTGCAAACTCTTTCATTAATTGTTGAACCTGTTGCACTGGTTGATCCACTTGGATTTCCACATTGTCAGTCATGTTTATTCCTTCTTCTTCACTTAAAATCTCTATGTCAATTTCCATTTTGTCAGCACAATTGTTTAATGGAAACAAAGTAGGGTTCATAGATCTCCTTTTGTGCATTCACAATAGTGCAACAAAAAGAATAAAATAATTAAAAAATAATATTATATACAAATATACACAAACACGAAAAGAAAGTATGTAACTAATCTTAATCAAATTAGTTTATAACCATTCCCTGGCAATGGTGCCAAAAACTTGATGGTTCAAATTACAATTCCTCACGAGTGTATATACGTATAGCAATATAGTGTGCAATGTAAGGGTCGATCCCACAGAGAATGATAAACAAACTTAATTAATCTTAGTTACTAAGTATAAACTAAACAGACTTAAAATATGATGTGATATAATTTCAAAACCTTAATAGAATAAAAGTAAATAAATAGCTAAGGATAGTGTAGAGAGATTAATAAGATGAAGAAGTCTAGGGTTCTGATT
>JAYJMB010056471.1:0-27592 GCA_036873735.1 Pouteria campechiana | reverse complement strand
CTCAATGGACTATCCAGAAGCCTCCACTTATAGCCCAGGACTTCCTTCCTTGGCTTTCCGATGTGGGAAGTGTCACAAAAGTGTACAAAGTAATGCCTCTAAATAGGCTAAGTGTTGAACCAAATTGTTAAAACAAATGGTGTATATGGCAAATAGCTAAGTTTTGATGATGAGTAATAATATATAAGTGAACACTTGTGGTATTGATAATTATGTTCCTAAGTATTGCAGAGATAAATATAAAAGATGTACAGGGAAGCAACTCAAATGAAGTGGATAGAGTATACAAAGAATACATCAGCAAGCAAGATCCATCACATTGAAAGAAGACAATAATGCTAAAAAAGAATGGCACTAAAACTTTGAAAAGAAGCCATAAATGACATCTATAGTAATGACATTCAAGCCTCAATAAAGGATCGAATAAATCTCCTATAGATAAAGTTTGTATGAGAGAGCATTTGCCTCAGAAAGATTTGGACAAATCATTCCATGGACAAGTTAGATAAACTACTTGTACGCAATATTTGTTTATAATACAAAGATGAATTTAGTTTGTAGAAGCAGATATGAAATGGAGCTGAACTCAGACAAATGAACAGCTAAAAATGAAGTCAAATTATTTAGGCATTTATCTCTTATATAAAGTATATCTAAAACTAAAGAAGATTAAGGAACTTGTTTGTAATTCTCTACAGAAGATATAGAAGATGAACACCTTTATCTGCCATCTTCATCTGCAAGTCCGTCTGCCACTCGCAACAGACAAACTGTCAGATGACCACTAAAGAAATGATTTGTCTATGCCTTAAAATTTTGTCTATCACTTATGATAGACAAACTAATAGATGAACTACTAGAATGACTTCATCTATAAATCTCTAATTCATCTACTATGAAGAAGGCTTGTCCATGACATCAAGAATTATCTGCTACTTACAACAGAAAAATCAACAGACAAAGCTACTTTGTCTGATAAAATAAAACTTTATCTGGTGAAAGAAACTTCGTCTACACTTCTACAATTCGTCTGTCACTTACAACAGAAAAACTAGAAGATGAAGTAAAATATTGCAACGATATCAGATAAATTTGCAAAGATAAAGTTATCTATTATAAGGATCTATTTAGAGCCAATTTGTCTATTACTTACAAGAGACAATCTAGGACTTGATCAACCAAAGTCCTCAGACAAACTATGGTTGAATATCTATGGCATATCATGATGAGTAAAAGCTTTTGTACCAGACATTGTTGACTGCACTCTCTGATGTGAAGCTTTCATTTGAAGCAAATTCTATTAAACAAAGCAAATAAATGGACCTTAGCTGAAAATGGAAAGAAATTCAAGTAAAAAAGCCTTTACTCTAATAAAGGTTGCAACTTTCAGAGATTGCATCCCTTTAAGCTTAATGGGTATCTTTCCAAAATAATGAAAGAGCCAGTGATGCAAAAATGTCTTTATTCGGTGTTTGCCAAAACTGAAAAGGCACTTCTTCAAGGACGACGTTGCAAGCTATCCAACTATAACAAGTTTATTTAGAAGACAACTTTTTCAAATCAGAATGGTCTTCAATATTTAAAGAAAGCTAAATACCTCCAATGGATAGAAATTTCTGAAGCAATATAAAGGTATACAATGTCAATGAAGAAGGTTGAGGAAGCTAAGAGAAAAAAAAATAATAAAGCTTAAATGAGTAACATCTCTCAATCAGACTATGCTTCTTCCTAGAAAATCAATATCCATTGCACTTATAGACAATGAGCCCAAAAGATCTATCTTGATCATATATCTAGAGTGTTGATATCTAATGTGCTTTAACTAGATATCATTTTACATTAGCTTAAACTCTGTACAAATCAGCCTAGTAAAAGAGGCAATGTAACATGCAAAATGAGTGTTGTTAATCAGCAATGTGAGTTTGTGATGAGCTCAAGAAAATCACATCATATGAGTTATTGGTGAACTCTATAAAACTAACAAGTTTATTGGTGATCTTTGAAACTAGTGAGTTTCCTGGTTTGCTCGTGAAAACTAGAAGAGTGCTGGGAGCACTATGTTTATGCCCCCTAGAGTTGGAATCCAGAAGAGAATTGGGAACACTGTTTATACCCCCTAGAGCTGGAATCTAAAAGAAGTGTTGGGAGCACTTTTGTATTTCTACTATATGGGATATAGTAGAATCCAAAGCAGAATGAGTGTGTTCTCTTGGAAGAGTGAATATAGGGATGAGGTTCCTAAACTACTATAAAAATTATTTCTATATTGTCTGCTTGATTGTTCTACTTTGCATATATCTTATCGTCACATTTTACATATCATTACACATACAATTACTTACCTAAAATAAGAATGGCTAAGAGGAGCTAAATCTAGAAGTGAAGCAGTCACAATGACCAAATGAACATGTATGAAAATCATTTATGTGCTGCATCACTACTTATGCTTAGTTCATTAATTTTTATTTGGTCACAATTTTTATATGGTCAATTCACCCCTCCCCTCTTAAGCTATTTATTATATGGGACCAACACAAATATGTACACAAAATAAAGGTAAAGGTAAAGAGTACTCAATGAATACAAAGTGATTTAGACTCCTCTTATATTGGATTTGAGGTAGCTTGAAGCTTGTTGAAAGTTAAGGCACAATGGAGTGAATACAATAGGAAGCTTTTGGTTCTCTTGTGAATATATTTTTTTTAGCTTAAAGTACCCTCAAGAAGCCTCTTTCTCTTTAATGGAACTTGTATTCATAAGTTTCAAAGAGGTTCTTGGCCATTTGGAATAGGACAATTGAAGAATAGTCATTGGACGCTTTTTGAAAATTTGCACAATCCAACCATTGGAATGATAGACCTTTTTCAATTTCTTCCTCTATGGAATATGACCATCACAAATATCTCAATTCCTATGTGGAAATTATAGGATTCCTTTATTGATGTAATTCAGATTCATCCATGTTGATAGACCTCTGTCGCTTCCTTTATGGATATTGTACATTTTTGTTGTTGACATGACTTGGAATATTCACATAAGTAGTGAGTGTGACAAACTTTCGTCACTTGTGCGCTTCCTTAGTGGCTTCCTTTTATTGGTCCCAAAGTTTAGGCAAATACCCAAGAGGAGAAGGGTGAATTAGGTACTTAAAAATTTTACTGAGCCCCTTTATGATTAAACATTCCTCTAGCAAATAATCCAATCAAGCAGTCAATGCACAAATGAATAAGACATAAGGATTTTTATAGCGATTCGAGTTAATACTCTACTCCACTCTTCCAAAAACACTCTCCTCTTAGTGTCTTAGGTTCCACTATACCTACTAGCAAAAATAAAATTAATTCATCATGCACTCTTCTAAATTCCAGCTCTAAAGGATGTAATTATAGTGCTCCCTGCACTCTTTCGGATTCCTGCTCTAGAGAGCATAAATACAATGCTCCCAGTACTCTTCTGGATCCTAGCTCTAGGGGGCATAAACATAGTGCCCCTAACAATCTTCTAAATTCTAGCTCTAGGGGGTATAAACATAGTGCTCCCAGCACTCTTCTAAGATTCCAGCTCCAGTGGGTGTAAACAAGTTAGTGTTAAGTCCCATAGTATGGCTAAACCCAAGAGGAGGGGTGAATTGGGTTTATGAAAATTCATTACTTAACCCCTATTTAATTATTTTCCTCTTTTCATGCTTTTGTGTTGTGTATTGTAAAATAAATAATAAAATAGAAACATACATGAAGGATAAAGATAATAAACAAATATATAAATAACATGATTTTTATAGTGGTTCGAGAACCCTAACCCTAAATCTATACTTTCAAGAATATACACTCATTGTACCTTGGGTTCCACTATATCCCATATAATGAAAATACAATAGTGCTCCCAACACTCTTCTAGATTCTATCTCTAGTGGACATAAACACAGTGCTCCCAACACTCTTCTAGATTCTATCTCTAGTGGGCATAAACACAGTGCTCCCAGCACTCTTCTAGAATCCAACTCTAGGGGGCATAAACAAGTGTACCTAAAACTCTTCTGAATTCTAGCTCCAGGGGGGCATAGATATAGTGCTCCTAGCACTCTTCTAGTTTTCATGACCTTACTAAGAAACTCACTAGTTTCTAGGATCACCAGCAAACGTAATGGTTTTCTAGAGATCACCACCAATTCTCTGGTTTTTAGATTAGCCAGAAAACTAATATACTTTTACAAAGT
The DNA here is from genome assembly GCA_036873735.1 of Pouteria campechiana. NCBI lineage: Eukaryota > Viridiplantae > Streptophyta > Magnoliopsida > Ericales > Sapotaceae > Pouteria > Pouteria campechiana. Next base: position 23,376 of record JAYJMB010056471.1, on the reverse strand, counting down.
GTTACATTTAAGCGCAAAAAAAGATGAGATCTTTTATAGCTCTAACAACACAGAAAGATCTTCCCAAAATGTAAAATCAATGGCCATAAATATTTACAGATTAAAGCTCATAAATGATAGATGAAGGTTTAAGCTCTTAGCCATAGGTGGAAGGATTTGCATAAGATTATGCTTATTTGAAATATCTTCCTTCACCACCTTTGAATCATCCAACTCATCTCCTTAAATAGATCTTTGGAAACTTGATCATTGCAGAGGAGAAGGTTGGGATTGATGCAGGAATGAAAGCAACTTTGAATGACGAAGACCATTGTGATTTCTGCCATTGTAGTGCATGCCTTTTGATTTGTCTCGAGCTGTTGCAATGCCTTTCTTTTATAAAGAGGACGATGAGTTATTATTGAAATGTCTTTTATCATTTTGACTTAACATAGTTGAGAAACTTGCAGTGCTGGTTATTGTTAGAAATGGTGACTAAAACGAGTCTGCACAATGAAAGCACGATTGCAGATGCCATTTAGATCTAAGTCACATAAATCAATTAATCTTGGACAAGTCACAACCTCTCTCTATCTACATTTGTCTATCATAAGTGTTGGACAAATTCTCCTTTGAATTTTCTATCGGTCCATCTTTCATGAACATGATTTGTCTGTGTAAGTAATAGATGAATTCTTGGTGGCGCAGACGAAGTCAAATTGATCTACAGACAAATTTAGTTTTCTTTTGCTCAATCAGACGAAGTAAGTTGTTCTTCTTTTGTTCATCATTCATTTGTAGAAAGTGATGGATGAATTAAGCTCTACACTTCATCTATAGATTTATCTATAGTAAGTTGCAGATGAATGTGCTTGTGCATTGAAGTTCACTTTGTCCAAGCAGCCACTTTGTCTATGCAACTTCATCTATTCTCACTTTGTTGCATCCACTTTGTCTGTAGTAGTTATAGACAAATTTTTATGCCACAGATGAAGTCAAATTTGAGCAATAGATGGAGTTCATCTCTACAACTTCTTGCTTACTTCATTCTTGATTTGTTTGTCTTTACTCAGACAAAGTTGCTCTATATTGTCTTTACATCTTACCTTTTTATCCTCAGACAAATTCTTTCTTCTTGCTTTGCTAGTCAGATAAAGTTTTTTCCCTTTGTGTATGATTGTCTGGGTAGTTGTTTCTTTATCATTCTTCTTTCTTCATTTGTCTGAGCACATGATGAAATTGCTTCTTCTTACTTTATCTCAGACAAACTCTAGCTAATAGATGGTCCACAATTTAAGCTCTCTGATCATGGCTTCATCTTCAATTGTCTTTATCATTACATTTGTTTGTGGAAGTTTCTCTTTGGTTTTAACAAACAAAGCAAGCTTCTTGTAGCGTATCTTCGAAGCCTTATTTCTTCTTATTGTTTCTCCTCAAGTTGTATTCTTCAATATTATTTATTTGAAAAGTAGTAGATGGTTGTGGCAACTGGTCGTATTCCTGCACTTAAAACTTTTTTTGCACTTGCTACATTGTTAGCATCATAAAATTAGAATGTATATATCCTTATGTGATGTGCATGCATTGTGGAGCAGGGATAATATACATCTCTATTTAAGCACGTGATATGATAATTCAATAAGGCATGGAGATCATAAAGTTATCTCAAGAATGTATGCTTGTATAATTAATCATTTATGATTGTGCATACATTTCAAGCATATATCAAATTTTATCAAAACAATTTAAGCACACATATTATTTCATCTTAATACAAGTTTTATTATCATAAAATCATAAATAATAATCCTGTGGTTAGCTCTTGTCTACACAACTCTTCTTAAGTCTAGCCTCAACTACTAGCTTAAGGAAAAAATGAATGAATACAAAAGGTTAAAGCACTTATACAGACTCTTCACAATAAGTATAGGGGAATAGATTTAAAACTAGAATGTAATAGTAAATGCTCTTCCCGATGGTAGTTGGAAGCCTTTAGTGGATGTTGAGGAAGATTTAAATACAAGGCTCAAGTTTCTTGAATGTAGAAGGTTTTACCTCAGTGATTGCTCTAAGGAGGAAGAAATTAATTGCTTGCTCGTTGGGTTCTTCTTCTTCTTTACTCCACCATTGATATATTTATAACAACCTTTACTTCTAGCTATTGGTAGTAGGTGACCTCCATTAATGATAGAAGATCATTCTGATGAGCTTGTTTGAATTCTCTGTCTTCTATTAAATTCTCATCAGCTAGAATGCCTGCTGCATGGACCTTAGAGAGTATGAATTCACGCTTTAGGAAAGATGTGGATGAGAAGTTGTCGCACATCTGACTTTTTCATTAACAAGGAAAGAAACATATTAATGTCGAACAAACTTAAACGATTCAATTTGTCTTATAATTTGTCCGAGGTAAGTAACAGACGAATCATCTTTCCAGCAGTTTGTTAGATAAGGTCTCTTCGTCTTCTAGTTTTCCAAGGTAAGTAACAAATGAATCATCTTTCCAGCAGTTTTTTGGACAAAGTCTCTTCTTTTTCTAGTTTGTCTGAGGTAAGTAACAGACGAATCTAGTTAGGCACAAATGAAGACTATCTCTCATATGCTTAGACGAAGTATGCTATTCATCTTTAGCTTTCCTTGGTCAGATTAAGTCCTTGTTCCTTATCTATCCTGGACAAACTTTAGGTGATAGATGAATGCTCCATTAGTTTCACTTCATCTTTGGCTTTACCCAAGATGATTGCAAGGTGATTGTCTGATGAGTCTTGGACAAATGAATGACCTATCTCTTCAACTTTATCTAAACGTCTACATTTGTCTGAGTTCAATTCCATTTTGTCTTTAGCTTTGCATTTGTCTGAACTATCTAACTATTCGGTTAGACATATTGACATTTTGGGATATATTTTGATTCTTCTGTTAGCTCTTTTTTCCACAAGATCTTATTCTTCTACAACTTGTTTCTGCATTCTAAGTTCTTGATAGATATTCATTCGCACTAAACTTAATCAAGTTTTGTTTGTCATCAAAACCATGAATTCACACTAACAATCTCCCACTTTTTGATGATGAAAAAACTTGATTAAAAATTATCTCATAAACATAATATTCACTTGAATATATGCATTTTGATAAAAATATTTTTCAAGTTTTAATCACTTCACAAGTTGCCGTTATCTATGATCTCCCCCAACTAGTTTATATGTGTTCTCATTTATACATATTCTCCCCCTGATTAATTCAAGATTATGCATTCTAACTTTTTGTGCTCTCCTTGAGATAATTTTATAGACTCTTTCTCCCCCTTTTTATCATGATTAAAAAGAAAAAAATATTCTAGTCCACCAAAAAAAATTAGCCAACATAAGGAAATAGATAAATAGCAGAGAAACAAACATGTCATTTCACTTCAGTACAAACATTGTAGATTGGCCTAGAGATACACATTCTATGTTTGGGGAGATGGAGCAGGAGATTATGATGGAGCCCAATTGAGAATCTTTCGTTAGTGGGGGAATATGCATCTAAAACTTTGAGAGGTTTCTTCAAGTATGAGAAACATAAGTTTTGGACTGTGGATGGCAAGATGAGTGTTTCAAGATGGATGTAATATACTTGTTGCATCCTTTTCCCTCCTCTCCAAATGCCCTAGATGGTGGTAAAATTTGATTCAGGGCTACTTGGCCGAGATGAAAATGTAAGATGAGTGGTAAAAGCCAGATTTTGAAGGGATATACTTCTGAGATAATAGAGTGAAGATGGTATAGCTAAAATCAAAAGTATCATCATCCCACCTAGATAATTGAAGAAGCAATCTCAGGTTCTTCAATTTCCACCACTTGCTCCACTTCTCCCTATAATGTTTTCCTAGATCTTCTTTGTAGAGTTGCTTCATCATCTCAATGGGTACAATAGAGGATAGCAAGAGATGAGTTAATATAGATTTGATGTGGGGGTAATACAAGGCAGTTGATACGATTTTATGAGAAAGATGGAATAAGTCTTGCAAAAATAGAGTACAATGTGATTTGAATAGCTATAGATTCATTTCAATAAGAAAACAAGGTGCATGCATCCTCGGGAAATAGGTGTCAAATGATTTAACTTGGACAATGTGCAGGATTGATATCCTTGAATGAATGCTTTGTTCGAGATGAAATCCCTAGCAATTTTCAAACAAACTACTTGTTTGAGACAAAGTTGAACTCATATATCAAATTCAAAGACAGACCAAAACAACACAATTTCAAGCACGAAAGTTCTCATGCATTCACACTAGTTATGCCTATTTCTCTTCTAATGTTGAAAAAGGTTTCTAAAGGTAGTGGCTTAGTAAAGATGTTAGCAAGTTGAGCATTTTTTGGCACATATTCTAAGCATATATCATGTTTTTCTACATGATCTCTAATGAAGTGGTGCCTAATATCTATATGCTTGATTCTAGAGTGTAAGATAGGGTTCTTTTTCAAGCATATGTCACTAATGGGTATGTCCTATAGCTCAGTCCATAATCTATAAGTTGTTGCTTCATCTAGAGTAATTGTGCGCAACAATGTTCAGCTATTATAAACTCAACTTCTATTGTAGAGAGAGCAACACTAGTTTGTTTCCTAGAAAACTATGATACTAGACTATTTCCTAAAAATTGACAGGTTCCATTAGTGCTTCTTTTATCAACTTTGTATCCTCCAAAGTTAGCATTCGAATATCCTATTAACTCAAAACCAGTTTCCTTAGGATAATAGAGTCCTAGATTTGGTATGTCAATTAAATACTTAAAATTGCTTTTAACTGTAATAAGATACTCTAGAACTAGACTAAAATCTAGCACACAAGCATATACTAAATAGAACATTTGGTCTAGATACAATAAGGTAAATAAGAGATCCAATCATACTTTGATATAACTTTTTATCTACAAGTTTACCCTTTTTGTCCTTATCCATCATTTTTTATGTGCTCATTGGAGTGCTTGCTGCCTTAATTCCTTCTATTTTTAACTTCTTTAGCATTTCTTTAGTACATTTGGATTGGCAAATGTAGATTTCATCATTTCTTTGCTTGATTTGCAATCCAAGGAATTAGTTCAATTCTCCCATCATGCTCATTTCGAATTCAGCCTGCATGATCTTTGAGAAGTCATGGCAGAGATCCTCATTAGTAGCATCAAATATAATATCATCTACATATATCTAAACTATCAAGATATCTATGCCAATATTCTTGATGAATAAAGTAGTGTCAACTTTTCCTCTTTTGAATTGATAATCACTTAAGAATTTACTCAATCTTTCGTACAAAGCTCTTGGGGCTTGCCTTAACCTATACAATGCTTTGGTGAGTTTGTATACATGATCAACTTGATTATCACTTTCAAAACCAAGAGGTTGTTCTACATAGACTTCCTCACTTAGATAACCATTAAGAAATGTACTCTTTACATCCATTTGAAATAGTTTGAAGTTTTTGTAGGATGTAAAAGCAAGTATCATTCTAATGGCTTCTAATCTTGTTATAGGAGCATATGATTCTTCAAAGTTAATTCTCTCTTCTTGGGAATACTCGTTAGCCACTAGCCTACTTTATTTCTCACAACTAGTCCACTCCCATCTAGTTCATTTCTAAATACCCATTTAGTTCCAATTACATCAACATTTCTAGTTTTAGAACTAGTTTCCATACTTTATTCCTTTCAAACTGATTTAGCTCTTCTTGCATTGCGATAATCCAGTTTTCATCAATCCAAGCTTGATCAATGTAAGTGGGATCAATTGTAGAAATAAATAATAATGACCAAGATGTTTTGCATGGATTTCCTTGTTCTAATACCATCATAGATATTACCTATGGTTTGATTTTGATGATGGGCACTGACAAATCTTAAATCAGTAGGAGGTTGATAGGGAACATCACCTTCACTTACCTCCTCATTGTTTGAATTTTGTACATCTTCATGCTTTATGGCATCTTCTTGTTTTTCTAATCTCAGTTTCTTCATTTTTGTGATGGCTTCATCTACATCACTATCACTCTTCTTTCTTGGGGTTAGATTTGCTTCATCAAATTTAACATGGGCAGAATCTTCTATAGTCTGCAATCTCTTAATGTAAACTCTAAATGCCCTACAATTTGAGGATAACCAAGAAAGATAGCTTCATTGCTTTTTGGATTAAACTTCCCAAGGTTTTCTTTTCTATTGTTCAGCATTAGCATGAGCACCCATAAGAGTAGAAATATGAGATATTGGGTTTTCTTCCTTTCTAAAGCTTGTATGGGGTTTTCTTTAATATTACTCTAATGGTAACCCTATTTAGCACATGGAAAGATGTTTGGACAATTTACTTTCATTCAACATTTCCTAGATTGTCCTATTCTTTCTTCATAACCCCATTTTGTTGAGGAGTTCTAGGGGATGAAAATCTATGGTTAATTCCTTTTTCTTCATAAAAGTTGACAAATTTTTTATTTTCGCATTCACCACCATGATCACTGTGAATGGACACCATTGACATTTGGTTCTTATTTTGGACAAGCTTTGAAAATGTAGAGAACTATGAAAAAGCTTCATCTTTGCTGACTAAGAGAATTACCTATGTGAATCTAGAATAGTCATCTACTATGACATACACATATCTCTTTCCTCCAAGGGTAACTATATTTGATGGTCCGAAGAGATCCATGTGTAATAATTCTAGAGTTCTGGATGTATACACATCATTCTTAGACTGGAAGGATATTTTGATTTGTTTTGATACTTAACAAGCTTTACAAATTTGATCCTTATCAAACTTTAGCTTCGATAGACCAATTATAAAATCCTTTTTCCATAGTTTTTTGATGTTTGACATATTGATATGTCCCATTATTTTATACCACAATCATGGATTATCCTTAACAGCAATTAGGCATTTTTCAACAATATCATCCAATTAAACTAGATAAATATTTTCATACCTCTTTACACTAAACAATAAATTGCCATCTATATTGAATACATTACGTATGGATGGTTCAAACACAACTTTATGACCTTTGTCACATAATTGACTAATGCTTAGTAAGTTGTGCTTAAGTCCTTCTGCATATAATACATCCTCTATGCATACATTGAATAAACCATAAATTTTACCTATCCCTTTGATGAACCCTTTATCATTGTTGCCAAATGTAATCGTTCCTCCATTTATTAACTTCAAGTCTTTAAACAAGTTTTTGTTCCCAGTCATGTGTCTTGAGCAGTCACTATCCCTGAACCAGGAATTGCCAGACATAACTTTCAAACTTACCTACATTCAAAGTAAATTTTCTTCCAACCTCTTTGGTACCCAAGTATTGTGTCCAATAATGTTAGTAAAATTGTGTGTGCTAGAATACTGTGCATGATCCTTGGGTTTCCATCTTAATTTCACACCTTTTCCTTGCATTTTCCTTGCATGGTAATCATACACTTTGTGTCTAATTCCATTGCAGCAATAACAAGTGCTTGGAATTCTACTTGGTGCATTGTAATCAATTGGTTTCTTTACCCAAGGATGTTCTATGAACTTTCTACTACTTGGATAGTTTTCCCTTTCTTCTGCGAAGTTCATACCTTTGGACCATCCAGCAAACTTTTATAGATTTTCATCATCGATAGTTCACAACCAAGTCCCTTTTTGCTAGTTTGACTAGTCATTCTCATAAACTTGGTGACTGATTCTCCTAGGTTTGGAGAATTTACTCAATATGCTATTTAGTATTTCTATCTCCTTTTTTAGATTTAATTTGATAGTTGCATCAAAGTGTTTCTTCTTTTGAGCAAATTTCTAGCCAAGTGTTTCAAACTCACTGAATTATTTGATTGCTATAACTCATCAAACTTTTTTCATTTTGCAAAAGTACTATTCGAGATTGAAGACTCAAAACTATAAGAGTAATAAGAGTTTACCTTAGCCTCTAGCTCTATTGTGCATTGCTCTTTGATGGAGATTTGGTTTGTTGATTTGTTCTCCATGTGGGCTATGCAACATATTTTTGTGAGATGTCTGACTTCATTGTCACTTTTCTCACTTGAACTTGTGCCTATGGTATCTTTATCGTTCATGTACATTCCTCTAGCTTGATTTCTTGATGATCTCTTAAATTATTTCTTTTCTTTCTTTCATTTTTCTCATTCATGTTTACTTTTTCTTCATTGGGACACTCGAGAGACATGTGTTTGACTCCTCTACATCTATAGCATGTGGGGACATCTCTCTTTCTTTCAACCATTTTCTTTTATTGTCTAAGCTGTGAGGTGTTACTCTAAAATTTCTGACTAACATGGCCATATCATCTTCAGATTATGATTGAGGTTCACTATTGCTTTCCTTGGTTACTTTGAGAGCAATACTTTTCTTTTGCTTTGTTGGCTCATCTTTCTTACTTTTGATTAACTCATGTAACATCAGTGTGCTGGTGAGATCATCCACCAGAAGCATGTTCAGGTCCTTTGCTTCTTCTATAGATGTGATATTTTAGTTCCAGGATTTTGGTAGAGCTCTTACTATCTTCATTATTTGTTCATAATTTGTGACTTCTTTTTCCAAACCTTTATAAGCATTAATAATTTTTGAAAAATGAGTATATATTTCTGATATGCTCTTCCCTTCTTTCATCCTAAAGTTTTCTAGTTCTTCTATCAACATATTCCTCTTGGTCCCTTTGACCTATGAGGATCCTTCATAAATACACACTAATTTATCCCAAATACCTTTTACAGTAGTGCAAGAGGATACTCTATCAAACTCAGTTGAAGATAAACCACAAAATAAAGGGTTGATAGCCTTTGCATTATTTTGAACTAAGGTGGCCACCTCTTTAGTCCATGCACCTATTTCACTAGTGGGAAGGGTGATTCCTATTTCAATGGCCTTCTAAGATTCCATATCATTAGCTATAATGAATTGCTTCATCCTCAACTTCCAGTAAGTGAAGTTGGTTCCATCAAATAGGGATAGTCGAGTAGACAATTACCCCTCGGCAAATATCTATGAAAAGGATGATGGGTTTGCTATTGGATCACTATAAGCTTTTATGTAGTCTGCTTTGATACCACTTGTTGGTCCTGAAGTTTAGGCAAATACCCAAGAGGGGAGGGGTGATTTAGGTACTTAAAAATTTTCCTAAGCCCCTTTAGGATTTAAACATCCCTCTAGCAAATAATCCAACTATGCAATCGACACATAAATGAATAAGATAAATATTTTTATAGTGGCTCGAGTACTCTACTTCACTCTTTTAAGAGCGCTCTCCTCTTAGTGTCTTGGGTTTCACTATCCCTAGTAGTAGAAATACTATCAGTGCATCCTGCACTATTCTAGATTCACTATCCCTAGTAGCAAAAATACTATTAGTGCATCCTGCACTCTTCTTGATTCCAACTATAGGGGGCATAACTATAGTGCTCTCTACACTCTTCTAGATTCTAGCTCCATAGGGCATAAACACAGTGCTCCAAGCACTCATTTGGATTCCCTCTCTAGGGGGTGTAAACACGGCACTGCCATCACTCTTCTCGATTCCAGTTCTAGGAGCATAAATAAGTTAGCTCTTGTCTGTACTCAGACAATCACAACTCTTCTTAAGTCTGGCCTCAACTACCAGCTCAAGGAAATAATGAATGAATATAGAAGGTTAAAGCACTTATACAGACTCTTCATAATAAACATGGGGGAAGAGATTTGAAACTAGAATGCAATAGTAAATTCTCTTCCACAAGGTAGTTGAAAGCCTTCAGTGGATGTTGAGGAAGATTTAAATGTAGGGCTAAAGTATCTTGAAGGTAGAAGGTTTTAGCTTAGTGATTGCTCTTAGGAGGAAGAAATTAATTGCTTGCTCATTGGGTTCTTCTTCTTCTTTACTCCACCACTACCATATTTATAACAACCATTACTTCTAGCCATTGGTGGTAGGTGACCTCCATTAATGATAGAAGAATGTTTTGATAAGCTTTATTTGAATTCTCTGTCTTCCATTAATTTTTTGTCAGCTAGAATGCATGTTGTGCCGACCTCGAAGAGTATGAATTCACGCTTTAAGAAAGATGTAGATGAGAAGTTGTTGTGCATCTAACTTTTTCATTAATAAGGAAAGAAACATATTATGTTGGTTGAACTTGAATGATTCAATTCGTCTTCAAGTTTCTCCGAGGTAAGTAACAGACGAATCATCTTTCCAGTAGTTCATCGAACAAGGTCTCTTCGTCTTCTGGTTTGTCCGAAGTAAGTAATAGATGAATCATCTTTCCAACAGTTTATTAGATAAACTAGAAGATAAAGAGTTTACCTTGTATGATAAACTAGAAGACATTGTAGAGTGATTGGATATCGTCGTCTTAAGGGAAATCTTTTCATAACCTCACATTTCCCTACTTCTAAGAAAAATTTCCTGCCTAAAATTTGGCAGAGTTTGCCTTGTATTATGGACATATAAACCTAATATACTTATATAAAATCAAATAAAATGTACATTTTCATATTTAAATAACAAGAACTATATCTAAAAAAATCACACACCCATACTCACAGTTCTCCCCAAGATCAAAACGGTATCATGATGGCAATGCACTACCCTAGAATCATTTCATTCCACTTACACTATCATACTTAAATGATTTACTATGATATGCCATACGTCATTTGAATCTTTCTAAACTATAAATTATGCAAATACATCATTAAATTTACAATTTAATATAATTAAATCATCATACAAGAACAATATGGGATTCTAATCCCCACATGCTATGATACCATCAAAAGTCTTCTACTTTGCTCTCTAGTCCCAATCCATAGTTGGGAGTCTTCACGTGGCCTGTCAACTAAAAATTTAATATAAGAAGGCATGAGTCCTTGCAACTCAGTAAGTAGGTAGAATTATAAACCTATAATAATAAACTAGAACCACAGTTTCTCCTCTAGAACATGAATGCAAACTATTAAGGAATCATGATCAATCAATACACATGTTCTTACCTAGAACATGAATCGAATGTAACACAATCTTAATATGTATCCATGAGGCTTCAGTCCTCCTCAACTCTCTATAATACTCTATGCCCTTCAGGCATATCCAATTACACCACAAGCGTACCCTCCAGGCACCTCATATCACCTCACTCTACCTCCCACTCTAGCCACTATGGGCTCATCATACAAGACTAGGTGCCATGTAGACACCACACACACCAAAACTATGCCATACAGGGATAACCTCATAATTGTGTCATTTGGACACTACATGAAACTCATGGAATATTTCCCATTCCATTCATATGTAGATTATATACTAAAACAAGAATTATGGGATAAACTCTATCCCCACTTATCCATACAAACATTATTTTAAATACAGTCAAGGAATATACATCATTCCCTATCAATCCACCATTCATATAATCGCAAAAGCATACTCAAATTGGGATACTTAATACCCCTATCAATTCAACATGCATAACCTTATGCATATTATATTCACAATCATATACATACATACATACATATATATATAACATCAGGATATTCTCAATCCCTCTTTTATTCAGACATCCATACACAAGAATAAGCTTAAAGACATGGGAATACTCTATATCCCTATAATCACCTAGGGTACTTTCTATCTCAAACACACACATGTCCATATCATAGACTAATTCAACTATGGGATATTCCAAATCCCCAGCATTCATGTTTTTATCATACCCTATAACATTAATCTTAAACAAGCTTGGGATATCCACAATCCCTCATCCAAAATATACATGCCTAGAACAAACATGGGATAACCATTATTCCCATTCATTCATTCGAACTACAAAGGGGGTGCCTACTTACCTTAGGCCTTTAGCTCCAAACCTTGTCCTCTCGATCTCTGTCTTTTAATCTTTCTCAGATTATCCTGTACAAACTCACAATCCCATTTACTTAACCATTTGTACTCATGTTTACTTAACCATTTGTACACATGTACTCAATACATCATATTAATATTTCTTTCATAGCCAATCTCGGGCTATGATCATTAAACGTGTGATAAAAGCTAATCAAATTAGGATTTTTCTACAATTATCTCAAAAGCCTTGCTTGTTTGACATATTTATCTAGCATCTTACATGATTAATATTTAAACAACTTGTAAACAACTTAATTAAGCTTTTAATCTATTCAATTCATGGCTTACATAGCCCAGTCACAAAAATCCTCTTTCAGCCTTAACTAGGGCATAACCCAAGATTCGATTCCACTAGTCCAATTCAGTCCATACATGTTCTAAAACATAATAACCATGCCATTAATTATTTATTAATTATTTACCCCATGAATTTTAAGCATACACCTTAATTTAATCCCAAAAATCCATCATTTTCCAAAACCCTAAAAATTGGAAATCAGAGATTCGGTTGGGAAATCAAGCTTACCTCCACTTTCAAGCGTATCTGTCCACCCCAATTAAAGGACCAAGCTCCCAGCTCCACATTACACCTTCTATTTGGAGAAATTCCACTCTTTCTTTTATTTTCTTCCATTTTCCACAGTTTAAAAGGATGAAAATTGAGTTTAACTAAAAGATCACAAGTTTATCTAGCTAGGCAAGATATTCCATAGCTAAAATGATAAGAAATTAAGCTAAATGGGGCTAGGGCAAAAAGAAAGAATAAACGGGATGGACTAGAGAAACAAAATGGTGAAAAAAAAAAATGATGTTGCCTTGCATTTAACACCAACCGGCACTGCGGCCCCGGATCTAGAATTGCTGCCTTAGAATCAGTTGCCTCCATCCCTTGCGACTGCCTTCCATACGCGTTGTGGCCCGAATGTTGCTGCTCCCTTTTTCAACCTATTTTCTCCTATGTTTTGCACATTTTTGTTTTCTTCTTTATTTATCATTATTTGTTCATATAATAATGGTATAAATTTCACATATTTACACCCCCAAATAACTAGCAATCAAATCAAAATTTCAATTGCATTCAGTTGTAAGTTACACAATCACAATCATACTTACATCATTTCATTTCAAACCAACTTTCTCCATTAATCAATATATAATTGTCAAAATTTAACATCTCAGGTGTTAGAGTAACAAACAAATCTAGTTCGACACAAACAAAGATTATCTCCCATATGCTCGGATGAAGTATGCTATTCATCTTTAGCTTTCCTTGGTCGAATGAACTCCTTGTTCCTTATTTATCAAGGACAAACTATAGGTGATGGACAAATGCTCCATCAGTTCCACTTTATCTTTGGCTTTGCCTGAGACAATTGCAAGGTGCTTGTCGGACAAGTCTTGGACAGACGAATGGCTTGTCTTTAGTTCCATTTTGTCTTCATCTTTGCATTTGTCTGAGCTATTTGCCTATTCAGTTAGACAGATTGAATTTTTGAAATATATTTTGATTCTTCTATTTTTCTTTTGAATTTATGTGCACTCTATTGTCCACAAGATCTTATCCTTCTGCAACTTATTTTGTATTCTAAGCTCTTGACGTATATTTATTAGTACTAAACTTAATCAAGTTTTGTTTGTCATCAAAACCATGTATTCACACTAACACCTTTATCTATCATGTGCTCTGTAAACATAGTTCTAGTGGACACAACAAACTTCTGTGGCCCATCTTGTCTCCTCTATGGGTTCCTCTTTCTTTCTAAAACTTAATCTCAAGTCATATACAAGTTTTGTTATCATCCAAACTACACATATCTAGACTTAACAAGTAGTATACAAAGCCCTTGCATTAATTATCCAAAATGTAGCCTTAACCATAGTGAGTGTCTCATAATCCATAGCTAGTAACCCTCATCTTAGCTAGCATTTAATCGAACATCCATAGATCTCTATAAAATCTAAATCATAAATGAATGATAGCATCCCTCACTAAATAGTATTATTGGATAATAGTTAGCAACTCTAGTTGGTCATCCAACAAAGTAAATATGCCTTATAGATGATAGTGAAGGGGTTACCTTTAAATTTCAGCTTGCAAGAGGGAGGAAACTCAATTCACCTCTTACAAGCATTCATGTGTAGCTTAAAGATAAAGCATCAAACTATGGATTGTTAGTATAAGTGCATAGTTTTGATGACAAACAAAACTTGATTAAGTTTATTACTAATGAAAGTTTGTCAAGGTCCCAAATGCAAAAATAGTTTAAGAATTGTAGAAGTTTCAGATCATGCACATAATCTTCAAAGTTCATGTCAGAAGAAGTGTTGAAATGTAAATTCCAAACTCCAGAAGATCAATGCATTTTCAAATGTTGTGAAAATATTTCATACATGCTAAAAGCCACTTAAGGAAGCATCTAAAAAATGGCCAAGTTCAAATTTCCAAAAGTTATAAAGCCTTCCATTCCTGATTGCAATAGCTAAGTGATTCTTGTCACTTCATATAGTCTAAAACATTATTTCAGATGTGCAAAAGGAGTTCTCCAAGGCACAAGATTAAGATAGCTTCGTTCATCATTTGAGATTGTTCGAAGACATTTCAGATGGTGTGAAGCAATGACAAAGGTAAGGATTAGAAAAAATTCTCATGTCCATAATAGAAGTGTTGAAGTTCGGAAGTAGACACATCAGTTCAAATGTTACAAATAACTAACTTCAGACATTGTGAATCATTTCAGAAGGAGCATAACTTCAAGTCATCCAGCACTCTTTATCTCTTCATAAATTCTGAATCTTAAATTTAGATGGAGCAACATTTTTTGTAATGATGACAACTTAATTTCAGATAGTCCGAAGCCATTCTAGATGTGCTAAATACTTTACTTTAGATAATGCGAATCGTCCCTCTTCCCTTTTAGGCAAAGATGATGCTCCAAGCTTTCATAGTCGTAAAACCCAACTAGAAGATGATGGATTTCAATGGGAGAAATTTCAAATGTTCTTCTACATTTAATGAAGCTCACCTACCTCCAATGACTAGAATTCAAAGCTGGTATAAGAGAAGAAAAGTTGAAAAGAGAATAAGAACTATTGTATTGACTAAGCTTTAATCTTCATTCCTTCACTCACAAAGGAGCAACTCAAAGCCTTCGTTCAACAACCTTCTACTATATTCATTAAGGCTCTTAACAACTTTTGGGAAGAACAATCAATTTTGCATTTAAGTTGATCAATCTTCCCCTGTGCCTTTAGTAAAATACTCTACAAAATGTGTTTATCTTTCTATCTATAATTGCCTTGAGCTGGTATTGGAGATCAAACTCAAGAAGAGTTGAGCTGGTCTGTTGGAGTGTGTCTCACAGCCAATAGCTACATTGTATTTATCCCCCTAGAATTGGAATCTAGAAGTGACACTAGATATTTTATGCCCCCTTGAGCTGGAATCAAGAAAAACAAGTGTGTGTTCATTGGAGTGTGTCTCACGAACAGCTTGTTAGAGTGTTACTCCCCGTTGAGCTCAAATCAAGAAGAGTGCTAAGTGCACTAGTTGTATTTCTGTTATAGTGAGATATTGGAACCCAAGATGATAAAGGAGAGTGCTTGGAAGAGTGGAGTAGAGGAGTTTACTCGAACCACTATAAAAATTTCTGTTTACTTATTGATAGCTTGCATTATTTTTATTAAATTGCTAAAGGGGACTTAAATCCTTCAAGGGGTTTAAGGAAAAATTTCAACAACCCAATTCAACCCTCCCCTCTTGGTGTTTGCCTAGCTTATGGGACTAACAATGGTTTCAGAGAGGGCTACATAAATACTTGTAGAGATTCAATGGCAAACTCATCATGCTTTGATCATATCTTTGCTGAGGGTCAATCCTCTACATAACTATCCCTATTTGATGAAAATAACTTCGTTTATTAGAAGTTAAGGATGAAGCAATTTATTATGACTAATGATATGGAATCTTGGAAGGCTATAGCAGTAGAAATAACCCTTCCTACAAATGAGATTGGTGCTTAGACCAAAGAAGAGACCACTAATGTACAAAATAATGTAAAAGCTATGAACTCGTTATTTTGTAGTCTATCTGCTACTGACTTCGATAGAGTATCATCCTACACCACTGCCAAAGATATATGGGATAAGTTGGTGTCAATTTATGAAGGTTCCTCCTAAGTCAAAGGGATTAAGAAGGTCATACTTATAAGAGAACTAGAAAACTTTAGGATGAGAGAGGGAGAGAGCATTTTTGAAATGTATGCTCAATTTTTAAAAACTATTGATGCTCTTAAAGGTTTGGAAAAAAGAATTTTTAACTCTAAGCAAGTAATGAATGTTGGTCCCATGGATCCCCTAAGACTAAAGGGGTGTACGGCAAAACTGGAATCCAAATGGTGTGGGCAAAATAAATGGTTGTGCAAGTTCAGAAAATAAAAATATTGAAAATACACAAGTACACAAACAATAATGACATAAGGATTATAGTGGTTTGAGCCCTCTCTTAGAACATACTCCACTCTCCAAGATTTTCCCAACCTTGGGTTCCACTATACCCTATGGAATCACACTTGGTTTCCCGAGCTAACCAAGAACTCTTAAGCTAGTTTTATGAGCTCACCGAAAACTCATCATGTTGGTTTCCTTGAACTCATCAACAACTCTTATAAGGATGGTTTTCCCAAGGGCTCACCACTGACTCATAAATCACTAGTTTTGATAGCTAAATAGCAACTCTCCCTGGTTTTCAAAGCTAACCAGAAACTCTCACAAATCTAACATGTACAATTGAATGTCTCTCTCTAGGATAAAGTGTACACACAATTAAAGCTCAAATACAAATGATAAAATAATAAAGCATATTACATTACAGTGAATTCAAACCCCTTAAAGTGGTATTGATGTGCTCTTGAAGCTCCTTTTTCTTGGCAGCACCTTGGAGTGAATACACTTTGGAAACTTGAAAGGGTTTCTTGTATTTCATTTGTATTTGATACTTAGAACCCTCAAGCACCTTGTTTATCTTCAATGGATCTTCTATTTATACATTTTGAAGACCCTTGGGACCATTTGGAAAAAGACTATTTGAATATAGATGTTGTGACATTCAAATTTTTGACCATTGGTGATCGACAGGCAATACGGTCGGCGGTATGGGCCAAGTGCTTACACCCCAAGTGATATTGCATGTAGTATGGCCAAGTTCCTATGGTTAGATTTTTAGCAAAACTCCCAAATGCATATTGCTATCCATTCATAGGTGGTAGGCGCAGGCGGTATGGGCTCAAAGGTGATAGGCGTAGGTAGTATGGTTACAAGGCGATATCTCCCTTTATTCCTTCAGAACACATCTTTGCTTCCTTCATTTCTTCCTCTAACTTACAAGATCTTCACAAAACATCATTATCTTAAATCAAGTCATAAACAAGTTTTGTTAATCATCAAAACTAGACTCCTAAGGTCAACAATGAAGATTCTAAGAGCACTATCTAAATCCTAGAATCAAAAGATCATAACAATAGAAGAAGCGAAGGACCTGAATGAGCTTAAGATCGATGACCTTATCAACTCTCTGACATCATATGAGATGATCAAGAGTAAAAGAGAAGAGCTAGTAAAATAAAAGAAGACATGGCTCTCGAGGCAGCAACAAAAAGTAGTAGTGAGTCTGACCCATAAACAGAAGACAAAGTTGCCATGCTAGCTAAAAATTTTAAAAAATTTGTAAAGAGCAATAGAGGCAATATCTTCAAAAAATAGCTTACATAAGATGAAAAGAGAAGAAGTGAAAGAAGAATAATGTTACCTATATGTTATAAATGTCGAGGAGTTGGGCACATGATTGTAGCATGTCCAGATGAAGAAAGAGTATACCTGAACGAGAGAGAAGATAGAAAAGAAAAGATCAGAATAGATAAACAATTCAAGAGGCCATCAAGGAATCATGCCAGAGGAATGTATATAAATGATGAAGATTCCCTAAGCTCAAGCTTAAGCAGGAAAGATGATAAAGAAGTTAAGGAACCTAGCAAGAATCTGCTGCCTGACTGTAACAGCTCGTGGCCATACTATTGAGGTATTATCAGCTCTGGACCATTATAGTCCTCATGACTTTCTCCTATTGTGGTTGATGCCCATACAACCCCCACAAAGAGGAAAAGTCATGAAGACTGTAATGGTCCAAAGTAGACAATACCTCAATAGTGTCGCCATAGGCTATTACAAATGGTATCAAAGCAGGACCACTGCTAGTAGAGTAGTTCAGGGACGAACAAGGTGGAAGCTGGTGGACCTGTAACATTTGGGGCTGATGAGGGTAGGGAGTGATCGCTGGGGCTAAAAGAGCATGGATAAGGTGTGGTTCCTGGTAGGCTTTAAAGCGAAGGGGGCTAGGAATGAACTATCCCAAATCAATGAGGGAGAATGTTCCTAGACTTATATGCGATCCTTGTGGAAACCTATTGAGGCGCCTTGACTAGGATGTGTCCGGGTCTAGGTCTCTGGTCAAGGACAAAACCATGAGGGGGTGGATGGGCCCACTACTTCAAAGTTGATAATACCTTGAGGTGGATAAGACTTGATGCCCAGGTCTGGTAGGGTGATAAAGCCTCAGAGGTGCCTTTTGTGGGGGTTGTATGGGCAGCAACCATAAAGGGGCAAAGCCATGAGGACTGTGATAATCTAGAGCGAACAATACCTTAGCAGTTTAGCCATGGGTCATTACAATGGCTCATATAGAGAATGAGTCCACAAGCTAGTTCTCTTTCAAAGATAAAATAGAAGAATATACAAATGAGTTGGAGATTGAAGTAAACTCTTACTACTCTTACTCTTCTAATTCATTAAGCTTTACCAATAGTTGTACCAAATGTAATGAGCTTGACGAGCTGCAATAATCATATAACTATCTCTTCAGGGAGTTTAATATTCTTTGACAAAAGTTCACTCAAAAGAAGAGAAACTTTGACACCGCTATCAAAGTAAATACAATTCTAGCTGAAAGGAATCTATCTTTACCAAAGAAGTTGGAAATCTCAAAAAAGAGATAAAAATATTAAATAGTATGTTGAAAAAATTCTCCAACTCAGGAGAATCAGTGACCAAGTTCCTATGCATGACTAGACAAAACAATAAAAGAGGACTTGGATGTGAACAAACAAGTGGTGATAAGCCTCAAGAAAAAAAATTAGTGGATGGTCGAAGGGTATGAACCTCATAGAAGAGAGTGAAAATTGTTCTAATATTAGAAGGTTCATAGGACATTCTTAGGTCAGAAAACTAATGACATACAATGCACCAACTAGAGGTTCCAACACATGTCATTTTTATAATAGAGAGGGACACAGTATATGATTGCTATGCAAGGAAGATGCAAGGAAAAGGTATAAGATTAAAGTGGAGACCCAAGGATAGTGCACAATCTTTTCACACATATAGAGTTACTAACATAATTGGACCCACTACTTAGGTACAAAAGAACAAAAAAGAGTATTTCATTTTGTGAATGTAGATAAGTCTCAAATCAGCATTTGAAAATTCTTGGTTCATGGATAATGGATGCTCAAGACACATGGCCAGAAATAAGAACCTCTTCAAGGAGCTGAAACTAATAAATGGAGGGACAGTTGCATTCAACAATAATGACAAAGTATTTATCAAGGGTATAGGTAAAAAATTTTGTTTATTCAATGCATGCATAGAGGATGTATTATATGTAGATCTACTTAAGCATAACTTACTAAGCATTAGCCAATTATGTGAAAGAAGTCATAAAGTTGTGTTTGAATCATCTACATGTAATGTATTCGATGTAGATGATAGTCTATTGTTCAGTGGAAATAGGCAAAAAAATATATATCTAGTTCATCTAGATGAAATTGTAGGAAAATGCCTAATTGCTATTAATGATGACCCATGGTTATGGCACAAGAGAATGGGACACATCAATATATCAAATATCAAATCTTTGTGGAAGAAAAATCTTGTAAATAATCTGCCCAAGCTGAAATATGACAAGAATCAAATCTCTAAAGCTTGACAAATGTCAAAACAGACCAAGGCGTCATTTTCTTCCAAAACTAATGTGTCCACATCTAGATTGCCAAAGTTATTACACATGGATTTATTTGGACCATAAGATATTATCAGCCTTGGCGGTAAAAGATATGAGCATGTCATCATAGATGACTACTTTAAGTTCACATGGGTAATCCTATTAGCTGGCAAAGATGAAGCATTTTCTATGTTCTCTAGTTTTTAAAGTTTGTACAAAATGAGAAGCAAATGTCAATTGTTTCTATTCAAAGTAACCATGGTGGTGAGTTTGAAAATAAAAAAAAAACTTGTTGACTATTGTGAGGAAAAAGGAATTCACCATAGCTTCTTATCCCCTAGAAATCCTCAACAAAATGTAGTTGTGTAAAGAAAGAATAGGAAAATTTAAGAAATGGCAAGAACCATGTTGAATGAGAGTAAATTATCCAAAATGTTTGGGGAGAAGCAGTTAACATAGCTTGCCATGTGCTAAACCGAGTTACCATTAGCGCAATTTTGAAGAAAACTCCTTATGAGCTTTGAAAGGAAGAAAACCCAACATCTTATATTTTCATGCCTTTGGTTGTTTATGTTATATGCTGAATAATGAGAAGGATAACCTTGGGAAGTTTGATCCAAAAAGAGATGATGCTATCTTCCTTAGTTACTCTTCTAATAGTAGAGTTAGAGTTTTTTAAAAAAACTCAAATTGTAGAAGAATCAGTGCATGTCAAATTTGATAAAACTAGTTTAACCTCAAGAAAGGAGTTTAATAGTAATGTAGATGAAGCCACAAAGAGAATGAATAAGCTACAATTACAAAATCAAGAGGGAGAAGGCACTTCAAAGCATGATGATAAACAAGGTTCATATAGTGAAGAGGAGGTAAGAGCAGATAATGTTCCCTATCAACCTCCTATTGATTTGAAGTTCATAAGTGCCCATCCTAGAGATTAGGTCATAGGTGATATCTATGATGGGGTTAGGATAAGACAATCCATGCAGAACATTTATAGCCATTATGCCTTTATCTCTAACATAGAGCCTAATAGCATAGATCAAGCTCAAAATGGTGAAAATTAGATCATTGTTATGCAAGACGAGTTAAACCAGTTTGAAAGAAATGAAGTATGAAAATTGGTTCCAAGACCTAAACATGCTACTATAATTGGAACTAAGTGGGTATTTAGAAACAAACTAGATGAAAGTGGACTTGTTGTTAATAATAAAGTAAGGCTAGTTACTAAGGGGTATTCCCAAGAAGAGAGAATTGATTTTGAAGAATCTTATGCCCCCGTAGCAAAATTAGAAGCTATTAGGATGTTACTTGCTTTTGCATCTTATAAGAATGTTAGACAATTTCAAATGGATGTAAAGAGTGCATTCTGAAATAGAAATTTAAATGAGGAGGTTTATTTAGAGCAATCTCTTGGCTTTGAATGTGATAATCAACCTAATCATGTATGCAAACTCACCAAAGCACTCTATAGACTAAGACAAGCTTCAAGAGCTTGTTATGAAAGTTGAGTAAATTCCTTAGTGATCATCAGTTAATGAAACTCTATGTCAAGATTTTTCAAGAATTATGCATGCTGAATTTGAAATGAGCATGATGGCCAAGCTGAATTACTTCCTTGGATTGCAAATTAAGTAAAAAGTGTAATGCCCCACTCCCAAAAGCATCACTAGTGGTAAGATTAGAGGAGATTCTGACAAAGTCTCCCCTGATTTACCACCATTTTCCTATATACAATATACGTAATTGACTTCGTGACTCCAAAATATTTTTTTGTCTCTGAAGTAAATATTTAGTGACTCCGAGGAAACCAATTCTGAAGGCTGTGGTTGTCTCTAAAATACCTTATTGACTCCGAAGTTATTTTGGCTCCACTTTGATGTGCTTGACTTAACTCCAAAATTCTAATTTATCTCTAAAGTAAGTGTTTCGTGACTCTAAAAGAGTTTACTGTCTCCAAAGTGCCTTGTTGACTTTGAATTTATTTTGGTTCCACTTTGACGTGCTTGACTTCACTCCAAAATTTTGATTTGTCTCCGAAGTAAGTGTTCCATGATTCCAAAAGAGTTCATTTTCTCCGAAATGCCTTGTTGACTCCGAAGGACTTAACGTAGCCCTAAAGATTGCATACTCATGATTCTAAAGTGCTTTGACTCTCTCTAAAGGTTGTCAGCCCATAACTCTAAAGTAATTAGATTTACTCCAAAGTAAATGAAATAACCCCAAAGCTTATATATTCATGACTTTGAAGTAATAAACTTTGAAACTGAAGTTGACTCTAAAGCATCCTTGAAGACTTTAAAATATTTTTTTCTTATTTTAAGTATTTATATAATTTATATACTTAATTCTCATGAGCATTTACTTGGTTTCTTCCTTTGAACAATATGAAATTTATTCTCAAACATTAGTTTGAAAGTATAACTACAAGTACTTGAGAATAGACTATTAGTACCTTAATATTTCACTCATGTCTTTGCTCATAATCAAAACATAGTTGGTTAAGAATGTTCATCATTAAAATCAAGTTGTTTAAGATAGTATGTTCAATAAGAGAGTCACACCTAACTACAGTAAAATAGATTTTTAAGTATTTGGTTGATACACCAAGTCTTGGGCTTTGTTATCCAAAAGGAATTGGTTTTGAATTGGTTGGATATTCAAATGCTAACTTTAGAGGATACAAAGTTGATAGGAGGAGCACCTGTGGAATATGTCAGTTGATAGTGTGGATACATAGTTTTGATG
The DNA here is from genome assembly GCA_036873735.1 of Pouteria campechiana. Classification (NCBI taxonomy): domain Eukaryota; kingdom Viridiplantae; phylum Streptophyta; class Magnoliopsida; order Ericales; family Sapotaceae; genus Pouteria; species Pouteria campechiana. The sequence continues at coordinate 692 of JAYJMB010056471.1, read as the reverse complement.
ACAAACAAAACTTAATTAAGTTAAGAACTAATGAATATTTGTCAAGTGATTAGTATATAGAAATTGATTGCAAAAAGAAAGAATCTTTGGACAATAGAATGTATAAAGATTCAAAAGAAAATTAGAGGAATCAGGACATGCATTAAGATATCAATCTATCTGACTCACAGCCTAAAACTTTGTCTGAAATTAACCCTAAACAAATGCAGAGCAAGAAAAGGTTGTCCGACTTCATCTGAATGAGAGAAGCAGTGAAGTTTTTCCAAATCCAAGTTTGTCCAACATCATCTGTGTCATTAAAATTCATTTGACATTAACTTTGGACAAATGCAAGAGAAGAAAAGTTTCCATCTAATGAACATAAGTGGAAGGCAAAGTTTGTTCGAAGTTAACTATGGAAAAATAGAATAAAGCATAAGAAAATTTTGAAACAACTGACTTCGTCTGAATTTAATGGCCTCTTTCCTCAACATTGAATCAATTAGTCTACTATAACATTTTCTCATTCAATGCTTCCCTAAACCAGTAACTTCTCTTCCTCCCTGGTGGGATCGACATTATAGATGATCCCTGTTGTAGCATGAACTAGAAATGGCAAAGCAAATTTTACAGCTTGACAAATGTTCTAGTTCGGGCAGCACAAGCAGGGAACAAAAAGACATCCTCAGCCAACAGAGGCAGCAATCTCTGCT
>JAYJMB010056460.1:0-27594 GCA_036873735.1 Pouteria campechiana | reverse complement strand
ATCCACAAAATTTGAGCATAATAGCTCGACTATAATATATTCAGGCTCAACAATTGATAATGCTATAGAGGTCTACTTCCTTGAAAACCATGATATAATCATGTTTCTAAGAAACTGGCAAGTGATAGAGGTACTTTTTTGTCTACTTTATATCTACCAAAATCATCATCTAGTACTCAACTAACTTAAAGTCTGATCCTATTGGATACTACAGGTCTAAGTTTGGTGTTTTTAAAAGGTATCTAAAGATGGATATGACTCTCTAAGATTAAAATCAAGCATATATAAGCACTAAACCTAACATCCAGCCTACTAATAGTCAAATAAAGTGAAGAATATGTCATGCTTCTATAGAATTTTTGGTAAATAGGTTTAACTTGCACATCTTTATCCATTTTAATGGGGGTGCTTACTGGTGTGTTCATTGGTTTTCCATCCTCCATCTTGAATTTCTTTAGCAATTCTCTTGTGTATTTACCTTGGTGAATGAGGATCTTTCTTTCCTTTGCTTGATTTGGAAACTCAAGAAGAAATTAAGTTCTCATATTAAGCTTATTTCAAATTCTTGCATTGTCTTAGAAAACTCTTGGCAAAGTTTCTCATTAGTTGTACCAAAGATAATATCATCAACATAAATGTGAACTATCAAAATATATTTCTCATCATACTAAATGAATAGTTTAGTGTCTACTTTACCTCATGGAAACATGTTGAGACTAAGTTTTATGCTAATTGTCAGTCCCAAAAAAAGTGTATGGTAAAACACAAAACCAAGCATGATTGGGAATTAAATGGTTGTTCAAGTGTAGAAAAAGAATAGAAATGAAAGCATAGAAGCCCACATAGCAATAAACACACAAAGATTATAGTGGTTTAGGCCCCATAGCACCTACCCCAGTCTCTAAGGTATCCGCAACCTTGGGTTCCATTATCTATATGCGGAATCATACCTCCCTTGGTTTCTAGAGATCACCAAAAACTCTTACACCACTAGGTTTCTCTAAGCTTACCAAGACCTCTACACTGTTGGTTTATCCAAGCTTACCAACAAACTCTTTACGCCGCTCTGCTATAAGGATTCCCTTCCTTAGAAAGATTGTATAATGTGATGCCTCTTATTATACTTAGTTGTACATTAATTAAGCTAAATGTAATGAATAAACAATAACAATATGGTGCTTTGAACTCTTCCTGAGATGGACTTGATATAACGTTAAGCTCATTGATCGTTGGAGTACCTTGAAGTGAATGCACTTGGAGACTTAATTGGATTTCTTATGGTTGATTCATGTTTAGCTCTTAAAACTATTAAACATCATCTTTGTCTTCTTCAATGCAACTTTTATTTATTCCACAGAAGCTTTCGAACATTTGAAAGAGAACTATTTAAATTCTAGCCATTGTTGAGATGTCATATCAATTTTCTAATCATTACTACTACAAACATATATAGATTTAACTTCTCCTCTATTTAAAAAAACTCTATATTTCATAGTCTTGAAGAACTTTGAAGGTTTCCTTTATCCATGCCTATGTAGAATTTGACTATCCTAGAGATCTCTACAGACCTCTTTATGTCTCCTTTATGAACAATAGCTATCCTCTGTCGATGTGACTTTGGAACGTCCATCAAGGTAGTGAGTTATGTCTGTTAATGTGACTTTGAAACATCCATCAAGACAGTGAGTTCTATAGACCACTGTAGCCTTGGCCTCTCCCTGTAACTCTTCTTTGTCAGTCCTAAGCTTGAGAACATTGTTCTAGTGGTCCCAACAAACCTATGCAGCCTAACTCATTTTCTTTGTAAGTCTCCTCTGTCACTCAAAATATTAACAAAACTTTATTACCTTAAGCTCAAGTTATGAACAAGTTTTGTTGTCATCAAAACTACACACCTAGATTTAACATTCTCTCCCCTTTTTATGATAACAAAACTTGATGACTTGTAATAGAAAAAAGGCACGCTAATGAACTAAGAAAACTCTCTCTGTTTATCTTATTCAATCAACCTTGGGAGTTTATTTTATTTTTGCATATATGCTAAGAGAGTCTACATTTAAATGATTCAATTTCATACTCCACAAAAAATTTAAAAAGTTTAGTTCTCCTCCTCTTTATATTATTTTTCTTAATTTGAAAACAAGTCATAACATTCTCATAGTTTTTGTCACAATTAGAAAGGTCTAAGGGGTGAGAGATTTAAGATTTTAACTTTTGAAATGATTTTCCAAACTTTTGCTCCCCCTAGAATGCATATTTTTAAAAAATTATTTCTCATATTCAAACCAAAGTCATTTACCTCATATTGTTTTCATTATAGTCCAAGCATTAGATGGTTAACTTTAGAGCTTTTCTTGCATACCATATGCAAGATGGTACTGTTATAAGAGACAAATAAATGAAAGCTAAAAACGTAAAACTTGAACTATAAGGTATTAAGGTTAGAAATACAATACCTTACCTACCTAGCCTTTAGCTCCCTTGAACAATATGATGTTTCTTTATTCATCCAAGCTCAGGATCCATTTCTCCCATCTGCCTATGAAGGGCAGCCAAATACTACACTCGCTACAACCGCCTGCCATGTAACTAAGGACTACAATGGTCAAAAAATTCAAACATTCAAGTGCATTTAATGCACCCCAACTACTTCCAATTACAAACATTTATGAAGAGCTATAAATGAGGCATTGCATACATAAAATAGTAAAAAAAAAAAGCAGTTAATGGGCCTAAATCTTCAAAGTTATCAAGCATTCAAGTGCTCAAGCCTCAGCCTTCATAATGACCTTTGTTATCATTATGATGACAGGTTCGGGCCAAGTCATCATTGAAAAAATTATTTTACACAGATATTTATGATGATAAAGAAGATAGAACAGGAGACAAGTTCAAAGAGAAGATTGGCACCGTGGATATAACACTTGAATATTTGAGAGAATTAATCTAGTGGCTCATTGGTTGAATTCGCCTGAGGGTCTCCCATTCGTTTAGTATTGCATGAGTGCTTTAAAGAAAGGTGGGTAATCAACCATATTTCTGTGGAACCATTAATACCTACCGCACAAGAAGATGGATCATTATATCTAGTTCCACAAGCTATTGTAGATCAATGGATTAACAAGTACTTGTCCATTAGAAGGTAAAGAACTCCGATCTAGCACTTGACTGTCCTCTAGAATTGTTGCCTTAGAGAAAAGGGTATTTTGGGTGTAAAGAGTTATATATGTCCACATTCAACCGAACAACTCACGATGCACATGAGTGACAAAGGCGAGAGTAGCAGACGGAGCAGAATTTTACCCCACGTGTTTGAATCGGTTAGAAATTATGCTCAAGTGAACCGTTAGAATCCAACAAAATAAAGTTTTTATTATACAAGTCTTTGTCCATGGGTTATTTCCTGTTGGGGGTGGGGGTTGGGGGGATTTTCCTTATGTTAGAAAGCGATTAAAAGTTTACGGGTTACAACGTACTCCTGTACCTGGAACTTTATGCCCACAATTATGTATTAAGGTATAAATTGATGCACAAAGAAAGTTAAGGACAATTTGTCAAATTTTCACCCATCAAATACGATTGTTGTTGTTATCTTGGCAGCCGATCATCTAAAATTAAACCAACTTTCTTACAAAATTTTTTCTTTCATTTGCAACAAGATCAAATCATTTAGCAGAAATAGGCCAGGCAAAAAGCGATAGTTAAAAACCCAATCCAAACTTCAGAATTTTTACAAGACGATAACATAGTTGTGCAATCAGTCAGACCACCCGTCCAGTCCAACTTTCAAAGCCCCTGTTTATTTCAGAAAGAAAGGTCTTCTGAACACTTCTATTCAAAAGTCTCTCGAATTCAGTTTTTGCACGGAGGCTATCTTCCTTACTAGCAACATGAACAGATGAAACAACTTAATTACACTTGTTTAACAATGGCATATGATTTTGTTATCTCCAAGTATTAGAATAATGATTTCAATTCAATTCAATAATGCATCCAAATTCACCCCGAGTCTTGACTTTTGCGGTTCTCAACTCTAATCACAACACACATTAGCAGATGTTCGTATTTTGCAGTAAACAGAGTATAAATACCTTCCCATAAGCATAAATAAAGGCAAGAAGCATTTCGATGATGCGATCACACGGAATCTAATAATTATTAACAGAATTATTCAATAAAATAATTATTGTGATGGGAGCGCAGAGGATTTGCTTTAAAATATCAATTAGGTGCCGATCCATCTTTCTTCCCCGCAAGAATTCTGGAGATCTGAAGACCCCTACTGAAGGCTTGGTTGAAAAGCAACCGTGTCTGAAACTCCGACACGAAAGGAAACCAGGACAGTACAACGATAGGCATGAAAATTAGGATCCCCATCACATACTCATATGCCCTTGCTAGTTCCTGAATTGAGTCCCAGAATCCAACATTTCTGAGCACAGGCCTGCATGCTTGCCCGATCTTGGAAAAAAAGAATCAAAAACAACAAAAGTGCATAATGTCAGCAACCACTTGGCAGCAAAAAATGGTGTATATGAAGTGGTTATACAAGTACTAGAGATTGAAAAAAGCATATAGTGTTCTTACAAGGATAAAAGCCCACCCTGTGGGCATGAAGGCAAGTATACCAGCCAATACATCTGTCAAAGTGAGGCCACAGGCAACAAATAAGACAGTTGTCACAGACACAGCGCCAAGGAAGAGAAGCCCTTTAAGAATTCGAAACATTAGCTGGAAATCAGTGCCGAATCTCCGTCTACCCATTGATACCATCTGAAACGAACAGGTGAAACATTGGCAAATTTGACCAGATCAGCAAAAGATCAAAGCCACCAACAAGGGTGAGAGAATGAGCATATATGAGCACATATGAGCACCAACCTTTAACACTACTAAAACGGTTGCCATAACTAACCAAGATAATCCATAAACCTGAAACAAAAAATAGAGCAGTACAAATGGATCAGAGATTGACAAAAAAGATGCAAAATAAGTCAGAAAGATATTTCTGATGGAAGATAAAGAGTACCAGCAAGCTCTTGCTGTGATGAGCTATATTAAGGTGGTAAACAATTCCATATTGGTAAATCAAGAAGCGTAACGATAGCACTATTTCAAGCACTCGTCCCCGAATGTCTGTGTGTCTCAGATGATCCTGTTCGTCACCCCACCAAGATTCCCAACTTCTGTCAGGTTGGATACCAATCCCACCACGATTACCCATCCACCTTTTCCAGTCCGTCCAGTCATCCACAGTCTTTTGCCACTCAAATCCCGAAGGATTAAAGACAAAAGGTGCAAATAACCATGAAGCAACCAAGAACCACATGGAGATTGTGACAAATAGATACACCCTCGAACTGCGGTATGAGTGACCATATACTTCATATATGACCAACAATATCAACAACTCCAACCCCTTTACAAAATGGCTGCGAGAGTATAATCTGTAGTTATCAGCAAATTTTGCATGAAAAACAACAAATCCACGGCCTGTACCTCTGTATTTAGCACCACCATGAAGTATTGTTCTACCATAATAATGTGCTTTTGTCCCCAGTTGGAAGGTGAAAAAGACAGAAGCCAACTGCAATTGCATGATTATAAATTCCGCTAGGGCTTTCCGGAAGCCTTTCTCGAGTCCAATTTCCATCACCATAGGCAACACCAGCAATAGGCCAAGCTGAAATACAGATTGGGAAGCCAGAGCTGTTTCCAGAGACTTGCTCTGCGGAACAGTTGGATCATCAAGAATGCCCCTTTCAAGGCCACTCAGAACCAGATATAAGCGCCCATATAAGAATACATATACTGTCAATACAGTAACCTGAAAGCCAGAGGATGTTCAAATGAAACTCCAAAATTTCCTTTCTAAGCCAAGTCTTCACACATTCTTCAAAACATTACTCAAAAAGTCAGACAACATTTTCTTATGATTCCAACACTGGTGATCTAGGTCAGATTGTCAGAAGTCCCAAGGTCAACTGATTTCATGATAAAAGTGTGAAAAATGTGTGCTTTTGGGATTTTCTATGAACCAACATAGAACCCAGGTGACTTAGCAGGATTCTTGCTAGAGGAAGAACCAGTCAAGGGATCCTCTATAGAAACCCATTATCTAAACTTGTCTAATTAAACTTCTGTATGGTTTTTATTGACTTGGAAAAAAAATTATATGATAGGATTCCAAGGGAATTAACATGTTATGTATAACAAAAGAGAAAAATTAAGTATAACAAATTTAAGAACCATAAGGTGAAAAACAAGTATGTTCTCAATTACCATTAAGTTCATATCAAGGTTCAACACTTTAGGTATCTAGGATTAATAAGATGATGATCCTTGGAAGATGCTATTTGCAAATTATATAGTTTTAATAGATGAAATAAGAGAAGGTTCAAATTTGAAGCCAGATAAATGATAGGACACTTAAGAAGATAAGGATTTAAAAATTTCTCAACCCAAAACCAAGTGTATGCAATAAAACCTCCAGTAAAGCAGAAATATAAAGAAAAGTCAATTAAACTTGGGAGTTTAGTAAAACAAAGTGACCACTTTAGGCATGTAGGATTAACAAGTCAAGAAAGCAGTAAGATTGATATGTATGTTATATATACAATTTTAATTAATCTAAGAAAGAATGTTGTTTTTCAAGAATTTTACGCAATTTTCAAGCACCAATCAAATCTAAAGAAAATTTTGTGGCATGATTACAAGATCAAATATCCTATATGATATTGATATTAAGGAGTTGAAGAACAACATATCCATGATTTGAGTGCAGCCCAAATAAGCACGTTGAGGTGGATGCGTAGTAAAAAAGAAAAAAGAAAACTTAGAAATGAAGCAATTTAAGATAACAAGATAATCAAACCGAGGAATCAATAGGTAATAAGATGAAGAATAATAAATTTATGTGATTGGATCACATGCAATGGAGACTAGTAGAGGAAGTTTATCTACTTAAAAGGTAATAAGAAAGTAAGATGAAGGCCAAAATGAACTGGAAGCAAAGAAGAATGGCAAATAGGAAGATATCCAAACCATGCTGCTAAAGTAGAAACCAACTGTTGTGAAATAGAAGGATAACATCCTATAAAAATCGAATCTGCGTCCAAGCCGGTAAACATCACGACTCAATGTCTGCTCCCCATTCCCATTCGCTACCTTAGCTTCAAAAGTTGATATAGGGTTCATTCCCACATCACGTCCCTTTCCAACTTGCATGTATTCATGATGTGTTACATTTCCCCCACGGAGAGTTGAATTGAACCCTGCAAACATTTTCCCAATTAACCAACCATAGACATGCAGGCATCTTTTAGTAGATTAGTTATACGTAGACTTACCTGAAAAAATATCCTCACTTAGATTAATAACTTTTGACGCTTTGCTTATGCCACCTCTAGTAATGTGAAAGATTCGATCAAATATATCAGGATGTCCATAGTGAAAACGAACCCTATAATTGTTGTTTCAAGCAAAATAACAATCAGAAAAATTAACATGATCATGCTAAGAAAAAAAGGCTTTACTAAGACTAGCTAAAATAAAGCAAGATTTTGAGAAATATATTGATCTGTAGAGATCACACCATAAATGCTTAAAAGAATTCACTTTAAGCAGAAAATATGTATTCCATGTTGAAGAGTGCTAAGTCTAAGAAAGCCATTTTGACAATTACTCCAGATGTACATAACGCACTTCACTTGTTGTAAATATATCTATCCTGTCTGTTTCTTTGTTTTCTTTCAATTTCAGATAATTCATAAGCCAAAGTTGAATGAAATTATGCATATGCCATAAGAACTTGGTCAAAAGAATTTATTGAAATCCTGCAGGTCGAACGCAGCAAAAGCTATAAATGGAACAGGAGCCTGCAACCTTTGGAGGCATTCTGAGAGGGAAATTCTGAATACATTGAATTTGAGTAAGCATTGAACAAACACCTTTGAAATGCTTGAGAGAGAGAGAAGAAAACAGTTGAAAATTTCACTGCTTTAATGCAAGCTTGTTCTTATATAAAAATGGATAGAATCCTTACTTGAGAGGGTTTGCAAGAATTCTCTGTCCAATAGTTACAAAACTTGTCTCTTGATTTGACATGAACCAAGCCAATGATGAAACACTGCAATACAAAAGAATAATAATAAATTCTACGTATCATTATAACTTTTACTGTGAAGTGCTAATAACCTATATAAATATATGTGCACATGCACACTTTTAAATCATCAAGATAAATGCAAATTTCTCTAGGCTATATTATTGAGACTAGCCTTCCAGTAAAAATGTGCTCCCGCAGACCCAATATTGTAGGCTGCCGATCCCGCTGTCGAGATTCTGCAAGCTCCTCTAAGACATTCCTCACTTTGAAAGCCTCTTCAAGGTAGTTATCCTGAAATAACAAGTGTAAGAAAACATGCAAGTGCAATGATATAACAGCAATTCAAGGGAAATGATCGGTGATGGCTGGTACCTGATTCATGTCTATGGTCTGTAGTGCTTCCCCGCGTGTGAAAATTATAGCATGATTTTGATTTTCAGGTTTTCCTTCACCAATAGCTGTTGGGGGGCCAGGCAGTTTGATTCGGTAAATTTCCTGAAATTACATGGCCGCCTATGAGAATCAGATGAAGCAGTCAATTGGCATTAGAAATATAATAGGAGGATGACATAAGAGCTATTTAGTGGAGGAATGCCAAAAGCAAAACAGCCGAAGTTCATACTTAATATGATATCTCTTTCCAGTTGCCATTCCTTAATTTCTAATTCCTTTCATTATACGTAATTTCATTACATGAAACATAGGACCGACCCAGTGCATGAAGTTCCCACACTACAGGGTCTGGGGAGGGGAATCCATTTATGCAACCTTATTATTGCTTCATTACAAAGAGGCTGTTTCCCATGACTCAAACCTGCGACCACTGGTTACAAAGCCTGCCCTCCATTACATGACATACAAACAAAAATAAAACAAATGAAGAACAACAAGAAGGAACTAACACATGATATTAACAAGGATTTATATTTAAATATATAAATAATCTGAATTCTACATTGTTTAAAATAGAAAACTTCCATTAAACTAAGAAACTGTTTGGTTATCCAAAAGTTCCAGTGCTACTGGTATACCTTTGCCCAGTAACTCTGACTGGTGGCATTAACCATGTTAATCAACCACAATTATCCAAGCAGGACAGACAAAGAAAAAGCAAAGTTAGTATCAACTAGAAAACTAGTTGTTTCCTAGCATTAGGCAGTCTTTTAGAAGGTGGACATGATTGACTTTATATGATGATGTATGCTCTTTTTACAAGAATGATAAATACTATCAACCAAAACTGTCAACATCTAACCGAGATGATGCAAATTATCCAAAGCAAATGTATATACTGCGAGATCTTCCCTTACATTTCACTAGCACCCTATGTCTTGAAATATCTAGAAAAAATGTAAATTATTGGTGGTAATGGGGAAAGGAGGGGAAACATGAATTGGGCAAAAGGGCGAAAAAAAGGAAAAAGGAAAAAAAGAATATCAAAAGAAGAGCCCATGAGGTTGCCAATCTAACTATGATGAGTATGGTTGATTCATCTACAAATATAAAGGAAAACCAGCATATAGAGTTCTGATGCCATGTCAAATGAAGGAAACTCCAAAAAATTATTATACCTAATAAACTGAAAGGTCATTTAAAAGGAAACCATATCAAGGATAAATATGTATAACAAAGTAGATCATTTGAAAACATATCTACCATATCAAGGATCTTCTAATGAAAGGAAACCATTTGCCTGAGCTAAGGTTCAGAACTGTTTCAGTCAATTTGAAGAGTTTGGCTTCAAAATTCTTGGTCCATGTGAGAAACAACGATCAATTATTTGAAGTTAAAAGCATAGACTACAAGGTCATACTTCAATAACATTCTATGCTAGTTTTCCCATCAAGCCAAATCTTTACTCATACTTCATTGCATTACCTCATCCAGCTAGTCGACTAAAAGGTCATACTTCAATAACATTCTATGCTAGTTTTCCCATCAAGCCAAATCTTTATTCATACTTCATTGCATTACCTCATCCAGCTTGTTGCCACCTTTAACAAGGACAGAATAGTATACTTTTTCTGTTCTATCCCCCACCTGTTCTTCTCGCTCATCTATGTACGCTACACGCAATGATGGATACCTGCACAAAATGGGGCCAAGATTGGTTCTATTCAATCAACAAGATTGCATGTATAGCTATTAGTAAATGCAAAATACAGATTTGAAAAGCTTACTTTAACATGAGATTCAGAATATTTTGATAGCAACTTCGATCCCGAATATCACTGGCTTTTTTCTGGGCTCCATACATCTGACAGGAAACGACATAGGTGAATTTCATATCTGCAACAGCTCGTATACGTGCAGCTAGCACTTGTCTGTCTTGATAATAGCCATCTAAAATAGCTGCAAAATAAAAAACATGAAAATTGTAAGCTATTAGTCTGTTTATTTCCAACCTGAATGAGTCTTATGATCATCAGTAGTAAATAGTTATATGAACATCAAACAGAGTTTGAGTGGCTGCTAAGGGTGCAACTTGGGTTAGGTTCAACTTGAATCCAATCAACCCAACCTGATTTTGCGTTAGGTGGGGATTTTTTTAAATTTGGTTGGAAGAATTAAGTTCAACTAATCCAATTTAGAAATAAGGTTGAGTTGGGTTTGAGCCTTGAAAACGCAACCCAAACTACAACCTTATCTTATGGGATGCTAGCGACAATACACATGTAAATAGATATAAATTTTTCAATTAAAAATTCTACACCTAATGTAATTGCTTGTATTGTACTTCAACTAGAATTTCATTAAAATAACTGTTTTATACAGGATTTTATAGCTCATATTCAATATTCTGGGCATATGTTTCTTTGTATTGTTATTTTATTAAATAAATATAATTATTTGCATGCTTATACAAGCGTTAGCTAAAACTCAACCATAAAATAGCTAACATAAATCTATCTATAATTACATATGGTGTCATAACAAAAATTTCTAAAGATTTTTTAAGTTATAGTTAAGTAAAATGTAATTTAATTAACATAATCTGTTTGATTGAAACAAATTTAAAATGCTCATTTGAAACACGCGATTTCTCAAACCAAAGCCAACTCGAAATTTTAAGGGTAAGTTGAGGGTTTAGAAATAGGCTTAGGGTTGGGCTGACTCCAAGCCAAGTTGCACCCCTGGTGGCTGCAATAAGGCTAATGCATAAATACAACAAAAGAAACCAGTTACCTCGTTCATCTGCCATATCCAGGAAGCATTGAAGTTCTATTGCCTGCCTATAATACATCATCCCTCTCACTGGTAGAAGCAGAACAGACAAGTATAAATAAAGAAATGTAGTATGCCATAAAAGCCAAGATACAAAGCAGATATTGCCCATAGCCATAACCTGTTCGTGAAAGTGTCTGTCCTCTGTATGATACCCACTGACTTACAGCATCTGTATAACTTGGATTAGCTGCAACCGTTGGATCATGAAATCGTTCCAAAAAATTTGTCCATTCATCTATTCTTACACAAAAGAGAAGGGGGAGGGGGTTACTTCCAGTTTCTTGGAATGCCAGAAAAAAATTGTTAATGTAATGTAGACAAAAACATCCAGGCTTCAAGGCTTACCAGGATATATCTTCTGTAGATAGAATAAGATCGATATTCCATCCTCATTTTCCTTGTTAGATTCTTCCTCTGAATAAAGTACATCTTCTTTGTAGTATGGAGTCAAAACACTAAAGCATGGAATCAGACAGATGCAAAGTGAGACTAAGAGGGTCTTGTGAATGCTGAATTACTTATATCCAGAGAAAATAACTTGTTTAGGTTTGCAGAGGAGCACATGTCCATGTTTGGTTTGAGCTAAAATGGAAGTAAGAGATGAGGAAAAGTAAAAAGGCTATAACAGGGAAGGTGATGACGTCAGTAAAATAGAGATGATCTTAGCTATAAAGTGAATAAAAAAGAAATAGATAGGCTATTTTTTGAAGAAAGATAAGTAATGATATAGAAAAAGTAGGGTAGGTATTGGTAGTTAAATGTCACGACAATATGAGGAGAGAAAAAGGAGTTTTTGTCATTCCTTTACCAAAAAGGAGCTTTTACCCCTCTTTCACCTCAAAACAAACACACCCTAGAATGGCGCAAGGTGGGGACACATGAATACATTCCATGATATTGGGAATTGTGTAACAGTATCTTTTCAGATTACCCAAAAGACATTATTTTAGTGTTATGAATGGATGAGACTACCGAAGATATGGTATGAACCAAAGGATCAAAAGTTTACTCTTGACACAATTAACCACTACCCTAAAGATACCAAAACAACAATGAAGGCCCCGTAACTCATGTAAAGTTTCAAATTAGTCTCTTACACTTTGTAATATACAAGATCCCCAAAATTACCTTCAAGCTGAAGAAAATATTACGCATCTCCAAGTAGCCAATAGGTTCATAATATGTCACCATTTCCTATGCAACCAATGTCCATAGTGGATGACACATCAAAGATACCTAGGACCATTTAAGCTAGCTGGGCATCCCTTCCCACATCATGGTGGCTGTCACCTGGCCCATGAACATTGCACCAGCTCCTACTCTGGTCCACGTTTTCCTCCCCACAGGAAATATTTCTACAACTTGAGCTCTGTCCAATCCCATTCCAATGCTATAAAATAGTAAAGCGCTGCTCCCAATGCTAGTGTAACTTATGGAAAGTATCATATTTAATCTCTTAAACTTATGGATCATATCATATCTCTCAAAACAACAGTGATGGTGACAAGGATTCATCATTAGCTACCAAATGCAGGAATTCTATGCCTTAGTTCATTGGCGAAAGGTCAAGGTGTAAATGCATTGTGTTTTTTGTTCTCCTCAATAACAAGCTCGATTCATTAGCATCTTAAGCTTTGCTGGTCCAACACCAACCATAGCTGTCTATGCACCATGTGAATTGCTTACAAAATATGAGAGCAATGTTCTCAAATATCGATAATACCAAGCTATATACCCTCAATATAATCAATTTGGTGCAGTGACAATACAATACTGGGACATGAATCAAACCGCGTACAAGGTACAACAAAATTCTGGCATCAGTCAAATTAATCTGCAACATTGTGTAGATCTATGGTATTACATACCCATAAATTTTATTTCATGCAAGGGATTAGAGTAATTTGGGAGCAATCAAGTGATTTCAGGAAAAAATTCCTATCTTGCCCATTTTATCCAAATTCAACATCTTGGTAAGTCAATCAAACTGAATCAGTTTTTCTCTCTTTTAGCTTTTTTTCTCATCTGAATCTATATAGTCTTCATTTCAAACATGAAGTCACAGAAATTTGGTCCCAATCAAGTAATTTGGGTCAAAAGTATTAAATCAGCGACGTTATCAGTTATCATGGAGGCAAATGGCAGGTACTTATCAACAAATATTGATTATGGCACCCAAAACCCATTTATCTATTTGTTGTCCTTTGACATTTCATCCTTGTTAGGATCTATTGTCCCACATTGCTCATATGGGGGGTAGTGTGTGAATTTTCACATTGCTTATCTGAGGGGTGGTGTGTGACCTATATACCATTGGATTTCCTCCCCCCAAAAGCTAGCTTTTGGGTGTGACTTCTCCTAGGACTATATCCATGGAATCAAAGCTAAACACCATAACTCCATGTTGCAATGACGTTGGTGATGATGTCAACATTGCAATGTTCGCTTACGACTAGACCTAGTCCAAAGCCAACCCATGTGGGTGCCGGTGTTGAAGAGCGTGGTGGTGATTTATATAGCCTTGGATTCCCTCCCTTCAATAGCTAGCTTTTGGGCCCATACTGAGCTATGTGAGACAATATATCCTAACATTCTATCATGCTCCGCATTACTGGTACCAACACAGGTTGGCTTTGCATTAGACCTAGTCCTGAGCAAACACTACAATGCTGATGTCACTACCTGTGTTGCATAATTGCAACTAAGAGTCATGATATCTAGCTCTGATACCATTGATACAGGCCTATGAGAACTCATCCCCCAAAACTAGCTATTGACATGATGTAACCCAAGGTTATATAATTCACAGACCACCCCCAATATAAGCAATGTGGTACAATGGATTCCAATAATCCTAGAAAGCCCAGAATGATATATATTGACAATAAATAGCAACTAACATCAACAAGCAGAAATTTGGGACTTGGGTGTTTGATATTTGGTTTCATAAAGAAAAGGATTTGGGCCACAATGACCATTATGAAGGTAATGGGGTTTGCAACATGGCCACTACTACAATTGTTGATTCCTTAATGGTGATGCTACTTCAATGGCTGTGATTATTACAATAGTTTACTTTCAATGAGTTTTTTTCCTCCATTAATGATGTAATGAAATGGTTCGAATTAACATCCAGAAGTTTCTATGTTTCTATCATTCCATAATGCTGTAATATAATGAAAAATGATCATCTTTACTAGGGTGGCAGGTCATATACAGTACTAGAGAAACTAAAATGCCACCCGACATTTGACACAAGACCCTGTGACAATTGTTGGCAGGAACATGGGCTTGCTAAGTACCTTGTAAGACAAACCCAAGTTGCATCCCTACTAAAATTAACAAACCTACAAAAGAGCCTAGTTCACCTACACATGCCCAAGTATAATTTGAGCTTGTGCAACTAAGTTTTGGCCTGTGGTATGGTGCTCGCCCAAAGACATGTTCATTTCTTTTTCCAAAATATATTATAGAAAATAATAAGTGTATAACATGGATACAGTATATGTAACATATGAATTTGGATACGATATATGTAACATACGAATTTGGTCTTAAGACCCAGATTTCGAAATACCACCGAAGCCCACACCTTACCCATTTTAGATAATCAAAATCCAACTCAAACCTTATCCAGCCTTCGACTCGGTTTGCCCAAACCCAAGGTAAACTGAGTCCAGTTGATGCAGCATGCAACAAGATAGTTTAAATATGAGAATAGAATCAAGGAATTTTATATGTTTTCACATTTTATTAGGAACACTTGATTTGGGTTTTTGACGTATACATCAAGTGATCAAAATATAAATCGATTTGATGGATATTTTAAATCAAGCACTTATTTTTATTTTTGTTATTTTATTTAGCTTTTTTATAGTTGAAAAAAATAGAGTTTATTTTACATATGAGTCTTTATAAATAGAGTGGTCTGTACTAGGATTGATACAGTTCAGTTTAAGTTTAATTATTAAAAGCTCAGTTTTTGGTTTCTCTACTCAATTCTTCTTTCTAGCTTCTCAAGTTCTTTCCTTCTTTTATTCTAATCACTATTCTTCTCAAATTCATCCCTAATTCCTCCTAATTTCTCCTATTTTTTACCAGTGAAAGCAGCTACCACTTTTCCAAGTCTTCCGCATCTCATTCCACATGAGCATTCTTATTCTACATCAGTTTTTTGAAAATTTAAATAAATAATAAATAATTTAATCATGTCCACTTATCTTCCTTGTTTGTTTGTTTTGTCAAGAAAAAGCTAGTAGTACACAATTGCAATATATGCATAGTTATACATGTCCAGTGAAGAAACATTCAACAAAGAAATAAGAAAAAAAATTAAAGCGCTTAAAAAACTGATGGCAGCATAATGTAGAATTCGCTTAAATGCTAAGAGGTTAATATTGGAGATCTAACCTGAAAGATAGCATATTATGAACTTTTGGAGCATTTGGCATGATCATAAACAAAGAATTTGTAAAGAAAGTAATCCGACGGCGAGCATCCAAATTTGTTGGTATGTTTATTGCAGACTCCTTTGTCGTCAACAGCAAAAAAAGCCTAACAACCTGTAGGGGAAAATTTGATCAGAATGATAAAGAAAAAGAAATTCAATTGTCTAAACAATACGTGTGAAAATGGAATACCTTTTCCTTCCATACAGCATCTTCCATGATGTTAAGGTTCACAGATGCAAATTTTGGGTTTGTCTTGTCATCTTGATTCCGAGGTCGGAGTGGATGAGACCTCTCCATAATTCTACAAAAGAAAAGATATGATTATGATGAAAGCTAAAGTTGTCATTATGTGAGTGATACCAAGCACATTTAACAATTGTCTTACACATTCCCCTTGATCATAACATCATGTGTGATAATCTCCATTATATCCTGAAGGACATTGATGATTTGTGCTCTATTTAACTCCAGATCTTGGTCAGCTTTCTGCCAACATAATAAAGAACTAAGATTGCTGAATGGTAACTACAAGTCTAGAAACTTTTAACTGTAGGTAATCAATAAAAAAGTTTGAAATGAGGATATATGAAAGAAGAAGACTACCAAAAGGCTTAGAAGCCTCTCCAACTTGTTGTTAAGCAGAGGCAGCTCACTCATCCTGAACTCATCTAGAAATCTGCCTTCTTGTATGCTAATTTTAACCTCTTGACATATTTGACGAACAACCCTGGACAATAAGCATCAAATGGGAAACTAGTGTAACTAGAATCAGAAATACACCAAGAACAAAACAAGAAAGTTTAAGAAGAAGAAATACAATTTAATTCTGATCAAAGTTACTGTCTAAATATCACAAAGAAACATTAATATTAAGAAGCAATTTTTTCTCACAATTTATCCTCTTCCTGCTCCCAAAGATGAAAAAGTATCTTTCTCAGTGTTTCATAGCATTCAATCACTGCAGAATGCATGTATTGGTCATTTCTTATCTTTCTAAATAATTCTTCATCATTCCTCCCTTTGAAATCTTTTGCCATGTCCAATGCTATTGGTATCTATCATCAATGAGAATAGACATTGATTAATACAATAATAGAATTAGTTCAAAAATGGAATAATATTTTGGGACTTTGTACAAACATGAGAAATGAGAGGTGCTGCATACCTTACTAGCAAGCAGGAAAGGAGGCCATTGAACAACTGATATGTCATCTGAAGAATATGGTACAAGCAGCAGATCCTTATCCCTGAACAATGCAAACCACAGTTAAAAGAATGATGAAATATAGCATAATGTCATGGACCGCTGGAGTTTTTAGTTAGAGGTCCCAACTTTTTGCTGATTAGGTCCTCCTCCCACAAACTATTGATGAATTCATTCCAGACTTGAGAGAACTTCGCAATGTTCTTCCTTTCATCTTCCTCCTGTATCAGGATGTGCACTTTCAATTTATAGCATATTTGGATGCATATAAAATTTTACATATTTCTGTAACTGTGCTTGAAAAAACTCCCTGCATATAGTTCCACACATATATCTGCACAACTTCATGCATACATTGACACATTTGATAGACAAGATCATTAGGACATCTCTGCATGAGTTCCATCATTTCAAGCTAGAAATAATGGCAAAAGAACTATTACCGAATCACTCCTTCTAGAATGCTCTTTAGAGGAGGGTACTAGACGTTCACTAAAGGCACTTGGCACAGCCTCAAATCTTGAGCGTAGCATCCCAAGTGTTCGGATCTGCACGAAATCAGAAGGATGACTGATATTTAGGAAGGGAGATAAGTAGATAAC
Organism: Pouteria campechiana; assembly: GCA_036873735.1. NCBI lineage: Eukaryota > Viridiplantae > Streptophyta > Magnoliopsida > Ericales > Sapotaceae > Pouteria > Pouteria campechiana. The sequence continues at coordinate 10,002 of JAYJMB010056460.1, read as the reverse complement.
TAACACTGTTGCGTTATCAGATGATCTCAAATGCAAGGTTGTCATTAGAACTGAGAAACTTGTACATTTCATCAGGCTCATTACATGCCACCAAAATGTTTTTGCCACAAGTTTCCTGAGGAATCCAAACAAAAATGGCCACTAACCTCTCCCAGGTGGCTGAATGCTCCAATAATACCTCCAAAGATTGTGGAGAAAATAGCATACCATATTTGCGCATCCATGAAATACACCTAAACATCACATCTCATAAGAATAATGTAACCTTGAGAACTTCAGGAAGGGGTCCAAAGTGCTGACAACAGTTTCTGCTAAAGTTTGCTTACCAGGACAACTGGGGCCCATATAGAAATGACTACGCCGATATTGTATTTAGCTGCACTAATTTACAGCAGGATGCTCAATAAAACTCATTGAGAAACACAAATGGTGCAAACTTATAAGGAATAAAAATCTTACCATGAGGAAAAACCTCATGCCACTCATAACTGGTGATTTGCAAATCCATTATTCCTTTTGTTGGCTCAATCAAAGGAAATATCTATGCACAGGAAGGATAAAATAGAAACTGAGAAATTTAGCAAGTTGAATCAAGTTATGTACAGTTTATCATTACAATTCATAATCTTTCACACAGATGATACAATCATACAAAATTAAAGGTTAAATGAGAAGAAATGCAATAACATAAATTAAGCAAGGCATTATTGCACTTAAAATATATTCTTTTGACAAACATGGGCTTACATTTAAGATTCACAATCAACTATTGTAGAAGTCTCTGTCTGGTTTGATGTAAAAGAGACGTGAAAGGTGGAGAAAAAATTGCAATATGGGAAAGGAGAGGAAAGGGGAAGCAGATAATGTCAGCAGGAAAGAAGTTGACGTCAACAATAAAGTGAAGAAGGAAGAAATAGATAGGCTTTTCCGGGAAAATATAAATAACAACATTGAAAAAGTAGAGTTGTTATAAACTTTTACTGTGATTTTACAATGAACCAAACAGAACCTTACACCAGCTGCAAAATTTATGGGACCCTCTTCATCTAGGGTTGAAGCCAACAACAAGAGAACTTTAAAATGTGACATATAATATGTCAATTACACAGGTTGCTTGCATAAATATGAAACACAATGGTAAAAAGGAACAAAAAAAATAGAGTAGGTATAATGCTAAGTGTGACTATGAAGGGTAAACTAATTCAGGGATTTGTACTAGGGAGAATACAACCAATGCTACTAGAAACGATACTCCACAAGCTATAGCAAGGGAGAATAGAATCAAGACAGTTATTGGAGCCTATGGCTAGGTTAATGAACTAAATATGAAGAGAGAAGATATTTGTATATGTAGCAAAGAGGAAATTTTAAGATATTGATCAGCATGGCTACACTTGCTTTCAGTGCAATCTCTCTACAAAAGATTAACCATCAATCCAGGCCTCCTTAGTGCATTTGATAAAGTCCAATCATTGCAATTACTGATGCAAATCCAGATGATAACAAATTTGGTTAGCAGATAGAATTAGAAATAAAATCACCTCGACATAGTAGCTGAAGGCTAGTTTGCTAATAAGCAGCAGGATCCAAAACAGAGTATATCTGATGAGTCAAGCATTTTAAGAAATCAGGTTAAACAAAAAACACATGGACATGATGCTATAAATCAAGCATGTTAGCATTCTTACTTGAGAAGCGAGAACAGGTCCTCATGCATGCCTCTTCCAACATATAACTTTGGCTGTATTAAAAGGAGGCATTAAGTAAAAGTGTACTGCAAATAAGCAAAAATAATAATAAGGGGCATTCGCATATATACCTACACCTTTTACCCACAATTGTAGTTCTACCAACGTTTTTGAAATATTTACAAAAATATATGTTTTACCAAAATATTTTTAAAAATATCATTAGTCAATAGTTTCCAAATTAATAAACAGACTGTATAGTTTTAGCAAAGCTGTCCAAATCCTCTGGAATGAAAATAAAACACCCTGTGAAAATTAATGATTTTGGCATTTTTTAAAAATATTTTGATAAAACAATGGCATTTTTGTAAATATTTCAACAAAGTTGGTATATATCTGCAAATGTCCCTAATAACAATAAAAATAACAATGATGAGAAACAAACAATTGAAACAAAGCCTTGCCTGTGCCCACCACATGAGAAGGATAACGATCCGCCAGTTTGAACGCTCCATGGATCTTCGAAGTGGAGGAATCATGAATAACAAGGCAGCCAATATATTGGGTATCATATAAATCACCACTGCAAAACTATAAAATGACTGGTTTTGCCAATCTCCAGCCCAGTTGCTGAAAAATTTAACTAGTCCGGTAGGATTCTGCACAGAGCTAGAGTAGCCTATGGGCAGGACTACCACCCATACAGCAGCAGCCACAAATTTGAGCAGATATCGAATTACTTGGGTATACTCCATGCTTCCCCAAGCTTTCCAACTTAAGATAATATCCAGAGTAGCTGCACCAAATAAAGAAATTATCAAAAAAAAAAAAAAAAAAAAGAATTCACCAGCCAACTGATGTAAGCATTGTGGTTTACTCAAGGGTCATAATATGCAGCTACGGAGGTCAAGAAAGATTTTAACTAAGTAAGACTACATGTTTAACCTTCAACTAATGCATGAGAATACATAATCTTGATCAAGTTAGAGAGGTTAAAATTTAGCACCTTGCAGGAAATTGAGTAAAGCTGCAGTTATAAAGATGCTCAGCACAGTTTTGAATACATCTGGATCGAAGATGGCAAGAATAGAGCCAGAAGGACTCCAAGCAATAATTATCATAGCCTGCAAACCAAATGCAAGTCAACTCCCATGGAAATAAAAGGGTGGCATCAACTTCACTCCTCAACCATAGATTACCTGGAGCGCCAATATAAAGAAAATCCACATCCTATCGAAACTTCTGAAAAGATGCCAAAAGGTCCGCACTTCAACGAAGTTAGTTTTGGGCTTCCTCCGTCCAGTAGGGACTTGATTTTGACGCTGCAGAAAAATATCCATTATGCAAAGGACTCTTTACCTTTTTAGTCATTAAAAAAATTCTACTTTAAAAAGACTAAAATGCACCAAAGGTGATAATGTCCCTTAGGAATTATGGGCATGTTTTTCTGACCTTTACCTTTTAATCTGGTTACGATAGGATGATGACCTTGAAACTTAACAGTTGAATGCAGATGGAAGAAAACTGAAGCTAATAAGAAATTGATGTTTGGCAGATGAATCTCACATGACACAGCATGCTTCTGTATGTTTAGTGAATATTGTCTATTATATTTGTTGATATTATCCATAACACAGATCTTATTTAAAAAGCAGCGGTGGAGATGACAAAATACAATTCAGAGACAGAATATCTCTATTTGTATATCACGTTTCGCAAACAAAAATTGTCACAGAAATATTTATAGAACTGTAAATTTTTACATCTCGCTGGTGAACCCTGGTTCCTGATTCAGAAATAGCACAATGTTTAACAATAATTATTTTCATGCTTTCACAGAATGGGGCTTAGCAATTATAGACTGACATTATTAGGATTCTGTTGATGAGTGAATAAATCTCAGCAGCTACAATGCAGTCCCTAGCCCCCGCTAAGAAGATAAGATGTGGAATGTGACAAGACTGATGCACATATTACAGTTTACGTATTTCTAGGAATATTTTGTTTCAAATTTTGGATATTTAATTGTTAATTTAATATTTGATGTAGTCATCAAGTGATCATTACATAAATCAACTTGATAGATGGTTTCTATCTTCTTCTTTTTTTTTTTTTGTTTTGTTTTCATCTAGGGTTTTCCTATGCAATGAAAATAAGGTTTTATTTTATGTAGAGATTTTCTAGAACTAAGAGCAGCATGTATTTGGGTTTACAATATTGTCTTCTATCCTTCCTCTAATTTTGTCTACTTCCTTAATCCTTTCTTCTCCTCTTCTATTGATAGGGTCTACCTTTTTCTTTTAAAGTCTTCCCCTTCTCCTCTTCTATTGATAGGGTCTACCTTTTTCTTTTAAAGTCTTCGTATCAAAGCAAACAAGCAGTCTTCACCACCTAGGTTGCTAGTCTACATATCACCACTTTATAACCGGAATCATGGCTGTTGTGATTTAGTCTTCAGACTTGGGCCCACACAACATGTTTCCACTTAGACAACTCTGATTGCATATACAGTAAAGCCATCTCTTGCAGTGTTACGGAATAGCCTTTATAAAATAAAGGCTTGTTTTTTCATCAGCTGGATAGAACACCTCCTATCCCCAATCTTAGTGTTCATCAACTCCTCGGTTACTGGGCTACTGCTGACAGAGAAAGGAGAAAGTCCAAACGAAAGAATCAAGTTCTCACAAGACCATTCTCCTCTAAATAGCCTTCTTCTTCAACGTTGGTCACCATGTGCCCTTGAACTTTTGCTGCCAAAGCCATATCCGACATCTTGCAGTCTTTTTATACAACTTTTATGACTGCCAATTATTGTCGATAGAGGATTCTGTCATCCATTGCATCTCCAACCACATCGTGTCCTCTGCAAGCCACCACCTTCTTTGCTAGCAATATTTCTTGATGGGTTGAGAATCCACCTCTACCTCAACCAACTCATGAGGAAGATGATTCCGTTGTTTGATTAAAGTTTTAGGGTTAAACACTTCAGCCCTCCAATTTTACCATTTGAAACTAAATCCTTAGCTGAAATTTGTTAGAAGTCCCTAGGCTTTGGGCCAATTGCAAATTGGTCAACTGCTGTTCTTTAAAAGATAGTCCATCTCAAGTTTGAGTTTCCAAGAAGACCCAGTTCATGAAAAATTTACAAAGAAGCCCTTGTGTTTGCTAGAAACTGTAGAAACACCCAAATTTTTAGAAATTTTAGAAACTCCTCAAATTTTCAATCATTGCAATTTGTTGCTTGATGATTAATAACGTTTTTGGGCATTCGAAAAATTGCATTCTTTACTAAATCTGAGATTTACAGTGGATCACGATACTAACTTGTAATTTAATTATTTAATTGTGATTTTCATCTTATATTGGTATATTTTTGCATCCTATTTCCTTTTTACCCTACTATTTTATCCTTTGAACCTAAAGCATAATGGATACTGATACTGAACTTTCTTATAGGTTAGAAGCTTTGTCAAAAGCCAAGAAGAATGGAAAGAATTTTGGCAATCCCAAATCAAAACTTTTAAAAACTAAATGCAAACCCAAAAGCAAATTTGTCATGCAAAAATGCAAGCCTTCCAAACTCAATTACCAACCCTAGTGGCTGAAGTGAGACTGAAGGGTTGATCCTTAGGTTCTAACATTGGGATAGGTTATTGTGATGGGCAAGCTTAGAGTTTCCCAGACTTAAGTTCTCAACATATTGGAATTCACCCAACTCCATGAGAATATAGAAATCAGAATCATAATGTGGGTGTCAGTAGTGAAATTCCAGTAGGGAATTTAGAATATCCACACATTCCAAAGGTCAAATAAGTCATACTGTAGGTCATGGGTATAACATTATCAATCTCCCAAACTAAGGAGAGTACATAATGTTTCAAGAACATGATTTTAGGGATCAACTTAGAGATGGACCACAAGATGATAGGAATATAAGGAAACATGTTAGGCCTCATCCCCAAGAAAATGTTGTAAATGACCACTGGAATGTATTTGGGGATGCTGAGGTCACTAGACAAATCAAAGTTGAAGTCCCTAACTATGATGGAAGACTAGATCCTTACCGATCTCTGAATTGGTTAGAAAACATACAGAAATTTTTACTCAGTTTACTAAAATGAAAATGTAGAACAAGATCTGGAAGAATTCAAAAATGAAAAAATAAAAAGAGGAAGGATCTTCTTGGGGGGAAAGGAGAAAAGAATTTAGGGAATAAAGAAGGGAAGATTTTAGGTTTAGAAGACAATTGAATAAGAGCTTGAGAAAGGAAATTGTATTTAATTATCAATCAATCAATACAAGAATCTGTTACATGAATTCCTATTTATAGAAAATATTCACGCAAAAGAAAACTCTAATACAAGTCTAACACATTTGTGTACAGTTAAAAACCCAAAATAATAATAATAAATATCCAAACAATCCATCAAAATAAATATATCAAATCAAATACATCTATAAAATTAAATAAATAAATCCAAATTTCTACGCTTATTCATCGAGTATGTATGGATCTAGCATGGTACATCATGATATCCATCAATTCTCTCCAACTTAGAAGAAATTGCCTTTCTAGAGTTGTCAGGGAGACCTGGATTGATTTGTTTCAGCTATGTCTAAAAAATCCATGGGGGATCTAAATCTGGTTTATCCTGCCACTTGACAAAGTAGCTTTGAAAATCATGAAGTCTAGAAATAACAATATCATCTTGTAAAATGCTCTCGATTCGATGCATATGTGCCAATTGCACTTAAGTCAAAACAGGAATGAGTACTGAAAATCAATCACTGTTTGTACAAACTCCCGTAGACAAATTAGGAGACTCAGAAGTACATCTGTAACGAAACAAATCCTTTCACATTGAAAATTAATTAATTTTCAAATCTAAAGGTGAGTCAATTCATAAGCATTAGAACCTATTTTGGAATGATTTCATACGAGTCATTAGCTCGCGTATGCAACCATTTACAAGAATATTTGGAAACTTTTTTGTCGCATGCAAACCACAATATAATATTACACATTAAAATCATTATTCCTGCAATACACATTTGTAACAAGCTTATAATCTTTAAAATTCAAATCAATTTTCAATTTAATATCAACATGGAGATCATAAATATGTTGAGCAAAAGTGTCGACAGAAGCAGATGTACAATTATCAATGGGCAAAAGAATAAGATCAATGAGAGTGTGTAGGTTATATCCATGGATCATGTTAAAAAGAGATTTGCCAATTGATTGATTTACCAAATTGTTATAGGCAATTTCTACTGTAGGTAATATTGAAAACAAGTTCCTTGATGTTCTTCTACTAAACATCTAAACAAGCCTCCTAAAATTTTGTTAATTATCTCTGTTTGAACATTATCTTGCATGTAAGAAGTTGATGAGGATGAGGAAAGTTTTCGCAATGTTTTCCAAAAGTATATAACAAACCTCACTACTCGATCAGATGCAATTCATGAGGATAGACCATAAAGCCTGACAATTTCTTTAAAGAACAGGTTCACCACATGGGGAGCATTAGATATTTTTGCACACAAAAGGACATGAGCCATTTTTGAGAACCAATACACCACTACGAAAATTGAATCATGCCCTCTAGAAGTTCTAAACAACCCAAGAATACAATCCATGCTAATATCTTTCCATGGAGTATGTGATATTGGTAGAAGTATGTATAATCCAATGTTTCTCTCTTTAACTTTTATGAGTTTACACATGCAACAACAAGATGCCACCCCAACACATCCCTTTTCAATGACAACCAATAAAACCTATCTTCAACCATTGCAATTATTTTGTCTGTTCTGAAATGTCTGGCTATTCCACTTACACGCAGTTCCCAAATTAGAAATTCTTGAAGAGGGGTACTAGAAATATTACCCTGGTCCAATGAATAGATAACAGTCTTACATCATAAAATCAACAAACTTAATGGTTTCCAGTCTTAACTTCAATAAAGACTACACCAGAGTTTGGACATGATGGGTACTTGCTCTTCAGTCTGTCAAATTCAACCACATTTTCACTCATAGTTTGAAGGGCCATAACAACTTGACTTAGAGCATAAACAAATTTGTTCTCAACACCTGCACGGCGTTTAAGCTCAAATGTGTACTTCAGCAGAAACTCAATCCACTTAGCATGCATGGCATCAAGTTTCTAATGTGTGTCAATACCTCAATGCTTGATGATCACCAATTCTTGAGGCAACAAATAATGTCAGCAATATCTAAGTACTTGTACAGAAACCTAAAACTCTTTATCATAACTTGAATACAGCTGCTTTAATTCATTGAATTTCTAACTAAAGAAATTGGACGGCCTTTCTGACTTGGGACACCTCCAATTCCAGCTATTTATGTTATCACATGTCACTTCAAAAACTTTGGTAGAATCAAGAAGGTAAAGGACAAGTACCTCATTCATTTTTGCCTTTATCTCCTTGAATGTTGTAGATGCAAATGCAGTCCATTGAAACTCCCATTGTTTCATGCAGTGCTTGCCATTTCAAAAATTTTGAGTGAAATTTCACCGAAATTTTTGAATCGTCCCACCAATATCTTCTCGCCCGGAAAATCAGAGAAATTATACAGTTAGGCAAAAGTTTCAAAATTTTGGGAAAATTTTTAAAATTTTCCCCAAAATCTCGCCGATATTTTCTTGAGGGGGTAAAATCTTGACGAAATTTCCCCACCTAAAATCAAAACGAAGCCCTTAAATGCATATGCACGACTGTTCCCCTTTTGTGAGTGTCCGAAACTCACCCCAATCTTCCCAAAAACAAATTTCGAAACCCCCTTTCACCATTTTCAAACAAAACAAAAAGATTCAAAGCCACTATTGGAAGATCGAAAGTCCCTAGCATGGCTGTCAACGCCTAATCCCCATGTTCCCCAACTGAAATCGATTTTCCCCTTTCGAAATCAACAATGGATGTTTCGAAATTCATTTTCGAATAGATTTATATCGATTTGGGGGCTTAAAATTGATGAGAAGAGGAGAGCTTTACCTCCATCCTGCCTACAGCGTGCGAGATGAGATGGTCGTTAGTGGAAACTTGTTCACGATTTTGCAATTTGAAGGCTTCAAATCCTTGTTTCGAAATCGTTAGTGGAATGGTCGAAAATAGCATTTGTGTAGATTGGAAAGGAGAAAATTGATCAAAGCTTGTTGTGGGAGGCATTCAAAGTGCATAGCAGCAGTTCTGGAAAGGTTTCTCCCATTTTCAACACAGATTGAACTTCGATTTTCATTCGAGAGGAGTGATTTCTTCCATCCAGTGGTATGAGATGGATTATCTGTTTTTTTAAAAAAAAATTAGGGGGCAAATGCATTTTTATGTAAATAATTTGAATTGGCTATAATTTATTAGTGTTTTAGTTTTTAGATTTTTCATCATGTAAATTAAAATAAGTTGTAGATTGGGTATTCTATTTAAATAACTTCTAAAACATATAAAAAATAATTATTTAAAAAATTTATTTTATTTAAATAATATTTAAAAATAAAAAATAAATAAATATGTTATTGCTTATCATATATTTATTTCATGGTTTATTTATTGTCTTTATTTACAGGTTCAATATGTCAGGCTCAAGTATTGAAAAATGTGGTAAAACTATGCCACGAGATAATTCTTAGGAGCATGGGAAGCCAATGGAAGGGTATCCAAATGGAGCAAAGTGCTATTTTTGTGATCAAAAAATAAAATCTTGGGGTGTTACAAGATTAAAGGAGCATTTAGCTTGAGGGTACAAGAATGTTAAAAATTTACGTACCCACAGATATCAAAAAATTGATGAAGAGAGTATTATTACAAGGAGTGAACTTTCGAGAGTCAAAAGCAACACGAGCAAAATATTTCTGAGAGATTATATGAATTTCCTGCAACCGTGGATGTTGATAATGAGGAAGAGAATGATGCTAATTTAATAAGAGTTATGCATACCTATAGAGTGAAACAATGGAAAAGGGAGCAAATGATTAGACTAGAGAGGAGTAGACCAATATTCCATGGGTCTATTAGGAAGGCTGGTAGTGGTAGTGAGAAGGGTTAAATTATGGGCTATTTTGGGCGTAGTAAGAGTATGAAAGTGTCTGAACTTAAATTATATAGGCATGCGGGTAGAGTACAGAAGAAAATAAAGCAAATGTTCAATGAGGGAAGGGACAGTGTTTACCGGCTTGGGAAATTTAGATTCAAGTTTTTCTTCTACAATGTAATTCCAACTCATGCAGTAGATTTGATTACATTTAAGAAGTTCGTAGTCGTCACCCAAAGAGGGAGATAATGTAACCCACCCG
>JAYJMB010056449.1:0-19565 GCA_036873735.1 Pouteria campechiana | reverse complement strand
TATATACATTTTAAAAAATATATACTATATTTTTGTATATTTTTTATAAAATATATTACATAGATATATATATATATGACTATGATAGCTTTATTGTTGAGAAAAAGCAAATAATAACATTATTATCTTACATAAGAAAATAATAATAATAGATGGTCAAAACTAAGTAATAATCACGATAATAACAACTAGTTTCTAAATCACGACCACCTACTCCATCGACCAGTCAAGGTCAAATTTTTGAGTTCAATCCGCGAAGGCAATATGAACATGGCGGACAACATGCAAAGCGCACATTGCTTATCTATTCTCTCCTCAAACTTAATACCATCTCAAGCTTGCCCGCACTGACTAACATAAAATTAACTCTCGAGTATCACACCGGCGAAGATAATAAACTCATGCTATGTATAAAAACTAAACTTGGTGCCATCAACTAGTACAATGTGGTCATTAATGTCATGAAAATTCTCAAGTTTTAGGATTTCATTAGACTCGGTCAACATTTTGATTTTGTAGATACAAGAATTAGGCGATCATTGCTGCTGAGTTGCTAAATGTGGGGTTGAATCTGATGATGTAGACAAAACTATTGATTTTGTGCATGATCATAACATGGATTGGATTGGAATGGAATAAGGTAAAATGAAAATAATGTGAGTAAATTCAGGGGATAACCCATAAAGTGAATAAAATTAAAATAAATTGGTGACTAATAATTAAAGCTATAGGTTTTTATGGAAAAAGTTAGGATAGTTAGAAAAATATACATGTGAAATCAAGCTTTGAAAAATAAAATTTTTCAAGAAAATCCATTCCCTTCCCTATCTAAAATTTTCAGTCAATGTTATAGGCAAGGTGAAACAGCCATGGTTATTGATCATACTAGCTATCGAATGAAGAAGGAAAAAATACAATGATATGCATGCGATTTTTGAGATAAAAAGATTCAGGTGGTAATTTACCTTTCGTTAATTTTTCTAAAATTTGATGTTTCTATTTTATAAAACATTGGATTGTGAATTAAGAAAACAATGAAATGTCTACTTTGTGACAACGTTTCTGCAATTAGAAAATTTTCTCAAAGAGAAGATTTAATGAAATATTGTCAAAGAGTCCTTCCATGTAAGATTGTTGTATTTTTGGAAGGAGAGTTGTTAATTGGTGATTGATTGAGAAGCATAGCTCTAAGAATGCTTCTTACTGAGAATGGAGTTGTATGTCTCAACTTAGTAAAGCCTTTCTACACCCATTTGACAAAGGAAAATATTACATTTATGAAAGGGGTCCAAAATTTCTGAAAGGTGGGTGTGAATAAAAATTGAAGAGTTTCAAGGAGTAAATTCTTAATGACCTGATAAATCTAACAATTTAGTGAGCATTCGAATTGCTCAACTACCAATGCAACCTGCAACTTTGATTACTTCTATGTTATTGCACAATAGTCTCCCAAGAAAAGGTAGTAAAGAATTTGTTATCAAGGAAGATGCAGTGCATTATGCATGAGAGGAAGCTAACCATCTGGACTCATTTTGAGACACATGCTGACTCTGATTGACAAGCAAAATCTAAAGAGAACTAGGATTGTTAGGTAATATACATATATATATTTTTTATGTTAAATTTGGTTTAGGTTAACTTTAACTTGAGTTGGACAGATTTTAAATTGGGTTTAGGTTGAAACTGGGTTATTTGAGTTTGAGTTAGGAAAAGTTAGGTTTCAACACTGATGGAATTCAAGTTCGGCGGGCAGGGTTTGGGTTGAACCCAACCCAAGTTGCACCCCTAGATAGAGTGGTACTTTTAGTATTGTTGGCTTTTGTTAATCTTAGGATTGTAGTGTTGAAGGATCCACATTCTTGAGAATTCAGAAGGGTTGTTGCATCTTAGTTTTGCTTTCATGTTACTCAGCATTATCATAGTTTTAATCCTATTAGGACAGAAACATAGGATTCAATGATGCTTTTCAACTGGTGGAGTATTTTAATCTAGCATTTTTACCTATGTTAATTCAATGATACTTTTCAGCAGGCGGAGTATTTTAATCTAGCATTTTTACCTATATTAATTCAAGGATACTTTCCAGCAGGTGAAGTATTTTAATCTAGTATTTGCCCCGTATTGTAAATATATGTGAATACATGTGAAGGTGGAATGCATGCATTGAGATTCTTTTATAGAGACAAGGAACTGGCACTTAATATATTTTGATGAAATTAACATATTAATTTGAACGTATTGAACATTGCATCCTAGCACAGTAGGTGTGAACTCTAGATTGTATCCAACAACATAACTGGTCTATTTAATTCCTACCCTAGTAGCCTTAATGATGTAACAAAGTTAAAAACCACAATGTTTGGACACTCCAATTAAGAGCTAACGACTGTGAAAGCCACTCGTTTTCTTGGATGATATTTTATCTTTATTTAGTTTGTGATTAACATAATATCTTATTTCATTAACATCACTAGATATCTTAATTCACTTTCTTTTACTTTCTCTATGTTTTACTACTATCCAAAAACATCCTAAGTAAGAACCGGCTATAATAACGAAGGCAAAGCAATATAAAAGCTCATAGAAACATCTGCTTTTTGTAGCCTTATAATCGAGGAAATGCAATCACATTGTCTTACGATGATACAACATAACTCTAGCCTTTACCTATAGTGCTAGTGTTCTCTTTGTTGCTTCCCAAAAGTGTTCTATACAAATGAAATCTTAGGCTATAAATAGGTTAAATTACAAGTACCCATGCATAGGCACATTTTTCATACTGTCAAGTGTCAAGCACCACCCATGAGAACTCCAGTTGCTTTCCTGATCGTGCAAGTATCTTGCTTGATCTGCTCACTTTCCTCCTAAGCCATCCACTTTGAATAGGATCTACACCTAGCAACAAGGGGAGATGTTAGGAGTGATAATTATAGCTGGCCAAAAAGACTTAAGTGCAACCCATGCCCAGACAGCAACATGAACGTGGGCACGTAAATTCTCATTCCTGGATGCATGAGATCGGTGGCGTCGATCTGGCTCCACCCTCCCTACAACAGTTCATGCATGAGAGCTGTACCCACATGCTTCCCAACCGTCGACTCGCCATTACTCGTCCCGATCACCAAATATTTGGAGAGGACATATCCTGGCAATGGCATTCATGTCTGGCCTTAATTGCTTACCCGAGAAGACAATAGCTAGCCCAAACACCTCAACCTTCACCTGAGAGGTACAAAGGATATCCAAACCGTCCATCTTGTGGGGAACATCCTGCAACCGGTTCCTGTTGTTTTATACTGGGACAAGAATAAAAAAGAAAGAGCCCTGGTAAAGGGCCACGTCAAAATAATTTTTACGGGGTGATTTGGACCACCTAACATGGGGCAGTAGGCCTGTAGCTTCATTTGCCTAGTGATTAATTGGATAAAGCAATATTTTACTTATCTCTGCCGTATTTCAAATCAAAGCAGGCATCGTGCCATCTTTCATCTTCTTCAATATTGTCAGTTCAGTAAACTGTCAAGATGCACCAACCACCTTGCACTTGGCTTTGGTTTGCCCCACATCTGCTTTTCTTTTGTTCTTTTTATCTTGATAACCAGGTGAAGAATTCCAGGACATTGAATTATTATGCGTCGCTATCTTCTCAAAACGACAATGATCGAATGACGCTGAGGAAGGTCACTAAGCCCTGACCCCAATTCACCCATAAAAGCACTTGGGGAAATTTTACAGTGCGTGATTGAGAAGAATAGGATATGAACATGTATGGGAGATTCCCAGGCATACGGCCTTCAAAATTGCTTGTGGATTAACAAACTATTCACGTACATTGCTAGCTGTAATACTGACATGGGGTCAAAAGATTCGACAAATCAGGCACACTTATATGCCCATGTTATGGTCTGAAATTCAGTCAGAACCACCTGCTCGGAATCGACAGGCTAACACCATGAAAAGACAAACAAAAGGTATCTTAAAAATGCTACGGATTGAGCAGCGAACTGAAGTCCTTGAACTTGGTCTATTGCAGGATTGTGCCTACCAAACGGGATACTCAAATCACCTGAACAGGCAGCAGAGCCACGATGTGGGGACAGAAAAGAGAGCCAGAATACAAATTCATTTGCATTTCACGGGGAGAGTGATGATAACGTGTTTCTGACCTTTGCAGCTGTTTCCAATTTCTATATAAGCCTACGTCTGACTTTATCTTATTGTTAATTATTGTAGCAGTTGAGAAATGGGTAAGAAAGACTGGAATAATGAGATGCGTAGTGAGTGACTGAAGCAAACGACATACCAAAAGCAGTTAAGACGTGCACATGCACCAAAATCAATTTAATTATGTGAAAAATGAGATGCTACAGAGCTCTCCTGCTGGTCTTTCACATTCAACCCTTCCTTCTATACAACATGGGATCCACGCAAATTGAAGGTAACAATAATTAATATGAAAGCTTCGTGAAAAGCGGAAAGAATCAATCCAATGCAATCATTTCGAATCGGCTTTGATATATTTTTCTTTTGTATTTTTCATACCCTCATTCGGCAGAGTTTGCTTGGTTTAACGCAGAAGAGATTGCCATATATAGGAATTAAAAAGTAAAAAATACGTAAAAGAATTAAAGAAGAGATGATGATGATGTCAAAAAATAAGACTATGATTCCATATATAAAGTGAATAATAATAAAATAACTAATCATTTTTTAAAAAATATACAGCAATATAAAAAGTATAACAATTATAAATAATTAAAGGTATTCAAATATTGCATCATTAAAACTGACTTTATTATTTTTTTTACCTCAAAATAAATGTACCCAACTTCACACATTTGTCATGATTATCATAGGTCGGTTTAATTAGTTGGCGGCCAAAAAGGCCTAAAAGAAACGGAGTATAAAAGTATTATTTACATTATTTTTATATATTTTACTTTTCTTCTCTCTCTGTCACATTTCTCTTTTATCAAATCAATCTAAGCCATTGTCAAAAGGAGAGCATGCTTTTACGTGGGGGGCGGGGGGTTGGTTTGCTGCACACTGCATTCGCAACATGGGAACTCATGCATGTGCAGTGTCACATGCAGTTTGGTATCATTTTCATCACAGAACAAAGTCAAGAGTCAGAGAGGGACATCTAAATTCTTGCACGTCTAAATCATGCTTAATTGCTGTAGCAGTAATGCTGCACTTCATCCTTCAATACTTTTGTGTGGTTGACCTCGTTTTAGGGTGGGATATATTTGGGATGAAACCTTTGAAACTATATGCGAATCGAATGGACAGCTTAGAACTATTAGGAATTGGCTACTTGTAAGTTATTTGAAGTTATAGATATGACCATTCATCTTATTTAGCTACTAAACATGCTCATCAATCCCACGTAATGATATAGCAGAAATCTCGCTTCCTTTTCAATGTGAAAATGGCATCAATATTAAAATTTATATTCATAAAATTGCGTTTGCGCTTTTATGATAGAAATAAATTGTTAAGACATGTCACAGTTAGCAATCCTAATTGAATAAAGCTCAGTGTGTTTCCTAATATATTTCTTTTACATAGTTTTTCAAAATGACACGACATGGTAATTATTGTAACAATTCTACTTCTTTTTTTATCATTACCTATATATTTTTATTTTTTTCTCTTTTATTAAAAAGCCTTTATTATTGATGTCATTCCTACTCTATTGTTCTAATACGCTCCCTTCCTAATGCCTTACCTTCTTTTATCCAACATGAGAAATACAATGTCCACAAAGAGACACGGGAAAAGTGTTCCCAAACAGTAATTCGCATCATATGGGTACTCCCATGCCTGCGTGCAGAGGTCCAATAAATAAACACGGGATGCCATCGAGAAAGGGAGCTGGTCCGATTTCCTATTCTTTTCTGGGGTATCTCTGATTTGGATCCGTGATCGGCCATTTCAGACTATAAATGATCATGATCCGTCTCGTATCAAGGCTTGAATTTTTTTGTATTTCTTCATTTGCAATGGATCGGCTCCGTTGCACCATTGAAATGAAGTCTAGAACTTTGAGTGGAGGAGAACTGAATAATGCCCGGGTAATACCTATTCTGCTTGTGTTCTGCTTCTGCATTTCCTTTTGTGTAGACAGGCATGCTGGTATAAAGAATTCAGACAGTTCATCTGAATGCTTTTTATTTTTTAACATTACCTGTGGCCCACCCGACAGCTGGATTTGCCTCTTCTTTTGCATTGAGAATGCAAAATCGAGCAATGTAATCGCTTCATTTGCATGGCTACATCATAATGCAGTGGTGAAGGGGATCCGCAAGCACCAACTAACTGATTGATGTAGAGCACAATGTACACCGTTTAAAGAGCATGAGCATAGAAATTAGAATTTTTCACAGTATGAAAATAAAGATTGACTTGATGGATGAATTAAATCAAACATTTAATTTTATTTTTATTATTTTATTTAACATTTTTATTCAGGATAAAATTAGAATTTGTTTTACATATGAGTCTCTATAAGTAGAGTAACTTATATTAAGATTGAGATTGTTCTTAGCATTAGACTATCCAGGGCTCAGAGAACATTCAGCATTCATGATGATTCTGTCATGTAGACAGGCTGGTTTAAAATCCAATCATTCATCAGAAGAGGACCATGCTTCTCCCGAAGAAGCTGCTTGGTTGGTTAGTTCAATTACCAACCAAGCAGCTTCTATAACATGTCTGTAAAAGAAATCTGGGTAGTTTTCACGGCTGTTCAACCTTTTTCTAAAATCTTGGCCTACCTACATGATGGTAGAGCATCCGTTCTTGGTAAAAAACTCGTTGTATGAACGAATGGGATGGAAGGGGGAGATATTGCATCTGTCTGAGCTGGATGGCCTTCAGCTTCAACTCAAATCTACCGGAAGGTGGGTTGGGCCCCTTGTACACTCACACACAATAGGCTGTTTGAAAATGACTTCGATTTTTTCATGTACTGATGTCTTTCTTCTATTTTTCTTCTTTTCTTTTCTCAAAAAACTAAAGGAAGCTGCAGCAGACATAATTCAAAAGGAGGCAGTTGAAGCTCTGAATATTTTTACTAAGGTATCTTTATCTACTACAGCTATTCATAAGAATTCATACTGGATTTAACCGTCTTAAGCTCTGTTGGACAGACCAAAAAAAGGAAAAGCACATATAGTTCAACTACGTTCTGTCAGTAAATTACTAGATAATTCATCCAGTAGAGATGCAAATGTGTCAGTAAATTATCTAGGTGCAAACACTGTCCTGTCGCCAAGAACTCACGGGTATAAGAATCATTGCCATCGCCACATTTTCTGAGGCATCTTATAGGGATGGTGAAGGTTGTTCTAAGATTCTCAAGGGTGTGTTTATGTTGGATTGTCAACTTGTAACAGCAGCATTATGCTTTAGCAATAGATTGACAAGATAAGCCTCCCACTACAAGGTCCAACCAAGGGAATCTCTTTTTTTTTTTTGAAGATTGTAGTGACAGAATATTTAGCAGTTTTACAGTACACTTAAACAGTAACCTGTTCTCGTATCTCCCAGGTTGCTGATTGAATGGTGGAAATTTTCCATTCCATCATAGCAGTGATCTGATTGCACACAGAATGACACAAATGCAATCTTTAACGGGGCATCATTGCAAGCTAAGTTGGTATCAGAGTTGGTTTCGAAACCAATATGACTTGAGATCAGATGTTCGAATGTGAACTGTGGCAAGTCATCATGAGACGCCTTTTGAGCCAGAAGAGTAGGCCTAAAATGGGCAAAACCGTGCGGGCTCTGTATACCAGCGGGATCTGGTGAGCCCAAAGTGGACAATACTTTACATTGGTTAGAGTTGGGGGTGTTACAATCATAATGTTCGTATAGAATATTTTACCCTAAAAAAAACAAAAAACAAAACAATACAGCCCCCAAAAGAAGGAAAAACATAGTACCATAGAATTGATTAAGAATGAAGTTTACCATAGTAGATGATTCACTCAAGATTTTTATTTTTATTTGATAATAACAACTTGACTGTTAATTTTTGCAGGGAATGAAACCTGTGATTTCAATCAAAGGGATGGAAAAGGAGGTTGAAAAGAGAAACAAGCTTCACAGCGTTGTCCAGAGAAAGGAGGATGACGAAATTGTTGAAAGATCATGCAATTGCACTCCCACCGCCTTAGAAGACTCTACTGATGAACCTAAGATAACAGAACCACTTTCGGCTCCATTTTGATAGTATATATTCACAATATCAGCCTATCTTTAAGTGGACAACTGAAGATGGTGTGTATATGTAAGAAATGCAATGGTGTTTGTCCGAATGAAATTCTCCATCATGTTCTCTATATTCTCATGAACCAAATGTCAGAAACAGCTTCTATCAAATAGAAACAAATTTCCGTTGCTGAAGGCATCAGATGGATGATTAAGCAACTCAAGTCATCCAAAAATGTGATGAATGGGTGATATTTGTTTGTTGGATGGATAAGACAATTCAATCAAAGTGATTGTTTGGCAATTTTCCACCATCTAGCAGGATGTGTATGTGTACCAGAAATATGGGTGTCCAATAACTGACCTACATCGATATTGAACTCTGAAAGAGAGCTAGACACAATGCACTAGCAATTGAATCAATTTTGAAATATAGGTAACCAGAGAAACATAAAACAAAGCTGCTGAAGAAAACTTCAAAAATAGAGGTTTCCTATTTTATGGAATAAAACTCTGTATCAGCCAAAAAATGTTTTTGAGAAACACTGAATGAAGAAATCTGTCGTCTCATCAGTAACTCCTCTATACATCCATTTGTATGCCGAAGTATGGATCCTTCAAATGTCCATTCATCATCTCACTTGCCTCCACCAAAATAAATTACATAACAACTAGCATTACATGGCATGAGACTTGAATCTGTATGCTACTGTACATTGCATTTATGTAGCCATAATGCGGATGAAGCTATTGGTAGGGATATTGCAATAAGTTACATTGTTACACCTTTGCTTGTTAAATTTGGAGCTTTGATCAAATTTCTTTCTAGTTGAATTCGGACCTTTGACCAATTTCTATCTAGCCATCCATTCAATCATCATTAAGTAGTGAAAGAAAGATCTGAAAGTCATCAGCAATAACAAGCAGCATTCTAAAGTGACATTCTAGCGTAAAGAACATAAACTGTATTCTTATGAATGAACAGTTGAACTTTCCAATGTCGCAACCATCTCCTCCTTTAGAAAGTGTCTTGATTTCTCTGCAACACACACATGAAGGATGTTTCTAATGCTAACCCAACTGCAGCCAGGATCCTTCTTGATGCCCACATATCTCATCAAATCCCTAATTTGTCTAACTTCAGACCATGAGCTTTGAAAAGCATAAATATCAGATAAAAGAACATACGCAGCAGGGTCCTGAGGTTGAAGGTTCATACAACGTTTTGCCACTTCAACCCCAATTTCCATGTTCTTGTGAACTCTGCAAGCTGCCAGAATGGACCGCCAAATGGTAAGTTCTGAGGAGAATGGGGAACTTGTGAGAAAGGTGAGTGCCTTGTCTAGATACCCTGCACGCCCAAGAAGATCAACCATGCATGCGACATGTTCTAATGAGGGTGGAATCTCATACTTATTAATCATCATATCATAAAAATGTTTCCCTTCATCCACTAAACCTGCATGACTACATGCAAATAGGACACCTATGAATGTCACACAAGTCGGGCTCAAACCACAATTCTTCATTTCCGAAAACAAGCACAGAGATTTCTCACTCATCCCATTTTGAGCAAAGCCAATAATTATTGAATTCCAAGTGGCGACATTCTTTTCAGGCATGTTTATAAATATCTTGAATGAATCTTCCACTGTACCACATTTAGAGTACATGTCTATCAGTGCACTTCCCACAAATACAGTTGATTCAAACCCCATTTTTATTGAAAAGGCATGTATTTGTTTTCCTTGTTCTAAGGCAGACCAGCTGGCCACTACCTTAAGAATGCTAGTAAATGAGAATTCATCTGGTTTTTCAAATAATGTCTGCATTTTGCAAAAATATTTCAGCGAATTCTCTCCTTCACCATTCTTTGTGAATGCAGATATTATACCAGCCCAACATACAGTGTTAGGAATTCTTACAGACTCAAATGCCTTCAAAGCACTATCCATACAACCATAGTTCGAATACAAGTTAACTAGAGAGTTCGCAACAAAAACATTTGAGTCCAAACCAAATCTAATTGCTTGACAGTGAATTTCAGTTCCTTCAGACACAACAGCCAACATAGCACAGGAAGTGAGAAGGCTCGAGAGTGTAGATTCATCTGGTTCCATGTTTTTTTTTCTCATTTTCATGTATGATTTCAAGGCCACATCGTATCTCTCAACCAAACAGTAACCCATGATAAGCGCATTGAAGGAAACCACATTCTTCACCTTCATCTCATCAAAAGCTCTTTCCATGTCCTCCATGTCTAGACATTTTGAGTACATATCGACTAGTGCAGTACCCACAAAAATATCCTCTAGACATCCACCCTTTATGATTTTAGCATGAAAAGATTGACCGACAGCAATATCACCTATCTCAGCCAAACATTTCAATATACTTGTAAATGTGGTCTGATTAGGAATAAAACCCGCATGCTGTAAATGACAAAATAAATCAATAGCCTCTTCACTGCAAGAATTTTCAGCATACCCACCAATCATGGCATTCCAAACTATAAGATCCCGTTTCCCCATCCTATCAAAAACACGACAGGCCCCATCCAACCCACCGCATTTAGAATACATATCAATTGCTGATCCTGCAACAAAGACATCTGAATCAAAATCCAATTTAATGGCATAACCGTGGATAGACTTGCCAATCTTAAGGCATCCCCAACCAGAGCAAGCCTTTAGGACACTAGCAATTGTGAAATTATTCAGCAATGATTTCCAATCACTGTTGTTGGTTACAAGCCATGAGAACAAATCAATTGCTTCTCTGCTTAACCCATTCTGACCATAACCCGAAATCATGGAATTCCACGTGATTGGATCTCTTTCAGGCATCTCATCGAAAACTTTTCGAGCCTCTGTAACACAACCCCACTTAGAATACATTCTGATCAATCCACTGGCAATGAAGATCTGACTGGCAAAACCTTTCTTTAGGATGACACTATGCAGTGTTGTACCTAAATCAATTCTATCTGATAGACAGCAGGCACCAACTGCCACTGAGAAAGTTACTTCATTAGGCTCAATACCAACTCTCCGCATTTCTAAGAAGTGCATCATCGATTGATCGTTAAGCCCTCTTTTTGTCTGCATCGAGATCATTGAAGTCCAATACACAACATTTCTTTCAGGAATTTGATCAGACAATTCCGGGGCTCCATGAAGTTCAAACAAATCCTTTCTCGTCGAGCATACTCTTCCTTGTTTCCAAGTGTGATGTAAGATCTTCAGGCCATTTTTCATGTTGTCTTTTCGTCATGTTATTCCAAATTCTCAATGCAAGAGTTGTGTCGAGATCTTCGCACATCAATCACAAACAATGAAACAAGTGAAAACCCACTTGACTTGAAGATGTTTCCAACGAACAACATGGATTCTTTTACGATTTCTACCAAATTGGAAGAAGTTGCGTTGCATAGTCCATGGATACGGAGAAATACGAGAGAGGGGTAAAAGGAGAGAAAGGTATAATACGTAAATGAAAATTCAAATGAGTGATAAGGCTAGGGATGTATGAATAAAGTAATATATATATATATATATATATAATATAAATAATTGCAAAGATATAGATTTGTTATGAGCGAGAGTAATTAAAAATGGGAAATGGTTAAAATGAACATATACTTTAAGATTTTTAAAGAACCTTTTCATTTTTAACTATTATAAATAATTAAATAAAAAATAATCTTGTTATCTTACTTAACGTAACTTATTTATTTATTAATTTAAAAATTATCTTATAAAAAGCTTAAGTAGGCCAAAATTTAGTATCATTTGAAATCCAATATCAATTGTTCAAGAATTTTTAATTACTCACGGGACTTATGAAGATATATTCATACATTTATATAATTCAAAATCTTTATCTTATGTTAACTCGGGATTATACAAAGTTTTATAATATTTTAATATATATATATATATATAAATTAATATAAATAAGTTTTATATTTTATACCTAATTTTATAAATTTTAAATTGTATGGTCTACATAGTTTTTTCATTAAAATAATTTACATATTTTAACTACAATAATAATGCTAAATATGATAGTTAGATTATTTTTTATCTAATCATTTTATTGAGTTAAAAATAAAGAAATTCACCCTTCGTTCTAACCATTTTCTATTAAAAATTATGTTTAACAGAGAAAAATGAAGAAAATTAAAAGACCATTTATGGCCTATTTACATTTTAAGACAACCATTCTACTAGAAATTAAATAAAAGTATGCCAAAAAAAATTTTAAGCCTATTTTTTTATATTTAATCGATCATGTGGACTTTATTTTAATATTGTTATGGAAAAGTCAATCTATTATGGCATTGCATGATGATTCCCATGATGCAATCAATTATCACATCATATGAAGATGCATGACGCGGTTGTATTTTCTAATTTATAAATATACGAATGAATCAATATAGTCATGATAAAAATAACTTAGTCATACCTTTTCCACTTCATTAACAAATTTATGAATGATTTTTAATATTTTTAATATATTAAATAAGAGTTTTAATTGACGTTGCTCAGTAAATTAATGAGAATTGAAATAAAAATATGCATTTATATTATTTACATAGTAGCATCACAAACACTGCACCAATCGCCTTGTGCCAATTCAACCTTATTTTAAAATAAAATTGGCATGAACTGTAACATTTCTAAATTCTAACCCAAATTTAAGAAACTATCATGTAACGCAAGCAAAATAAGAAGCGTAGCCATTCAGCAGCGAAAGAGGAACCTGCGCTACTTCCTCGGCTATTCGATTTTCTGTTAGTTTCCTTTGATCGACCTCTTTTTCCTTTGTCACCGAAGGAAAGAAAACTCGTTCTCTTCCTTTGCGATTTCTCTTTCTAGGGTTTTCTTTCCTTATCCACAATGGAAGCGAAGGAGAAATCTGATCCGAATCCCGACAATCTCGAAGGCGGAGATGCCGAAGGTGATCCATCTATCTCCTCCTGTCTCGACCTCACGAGCTCCCAGCTCCACGACCTTGAAGGTGTCGAACTCCCGCTCAACTTGATCGAGCTGGACTTAACAGCGAATCGCCTCTCCACTCTCGATTCCCGGATCGGTCTCCTGTCCCAGCTCAAAAAGCTATCGCTTCGCCAAAATCTCTTTGATGATGCTGGCATCGAGGTTCTCTCGCACTGGACCACGATCTCTGGCCTTCAAGTACGCAAATTTCCTGATTCATTTCACCATCGTTCTTTTATAAGATTTTCTTGCTCCATGAATTTGCAATTCTCGAATTCCGGATTTTGATTGGTTTTGAGTTGCAAAATGTTAATAGTTCTGTAAGGGTTTGCAATTTTCTGTTAGCAATGTGGGGCGCACTCCTAAGGGATTGAAGTCATTGCTACTTACTCACATTGTGATATCTCCATGGTCGAATGGTCACATTTACAATTAACATCAATATTTCGTGGTGGAGCATTGTCGCACTGCAAGCATCATTTGGCGGGCTATTTTTTTTTTTTTTTTTTTTTTTTTTTTTTTTTGCATTGTATTGTAATTGACATGGGGCTCAAATGTGAATGTTTTGAACTGCAATTGATGCGATTCATGCCTAGTGGCTATGCACAAATATTGCAGGTCTGATACTTATGAGTTGTGGTGCAATAAAAAAAAAAAGGGACATAGGCATCACATTTCGGTACTTTTGTGATTCAGCCACGCCCATTTCTCCTTGCTGTTGCCTATTTTTCAGTTTCTACGTTCATACATTTTTCTTAGGTCATTGGTTTTCATGTGCCACTTCCTGAATTCTGTGACAATCAATGTGTGAAGATACATTTCATTAACCATTTTTCGCAATCCACATACATCATGTCACTGCAACATGCATGATTCTACGTTTTCATTATGTTAGTAGAAGATTCGTTTGTTGTGAGTGGTGTAGCTTTTGAATCCCTCTGTGACTAAAGTGCTATGCCTGAATATTGAGTGTTTCTCAGGGCCAGGTGAGACATCAGATGAGAATTTCTTAGAATGAAAATAAAAGCTACTATCAGTAGTAAGGTGCTCTATAATGCTTGTGACTATAATAGATAAACAATCTTTATGGGAATAAGCGAGGTTCGAGCTCTCAAATTTGCTTTCTTTCTCCATTTTCTACCAACTTTTGACACATGTTGAGATAGTTCTGTGTGTTTTCTTCTTATAGTAATTTTTTTACTCCATTTTCTTAGTACGTTCCATTTTTGGAGAGTTAGTTGACACTGTTTTGTAAATTACAAATCATAAAAAAAAGTATTGCCTCCTCTACGGACCTGAACACGATCCAAATTGCAATTTATCTCTGTGAAAGGAGTCAAGATGGATAAGGGGAGGGTCCAACTTCATACCTTTTCCTCCAATCCTGAAAACACACAAGAATCATATTTGGTACATCACCTCCAGGCACCAACCATCCATCCTGTCATCTCGATTTATTGAAAACTTGATGAAAATTGAATTATTTTATCTGATTTGCTGCCTAGGACTGAGGAAATAACACTCCAGAAGTTGCCAATTAACATTTCAAGTTATGTAGAACAATCTGATGAAATTCCATGCTTTCTGTAAATAGCTTATTATGTCATAACATTACTTATTCTCTCCATGTCGGAAGAGTATATTTTTCCTCTGCAGTGGCAATATTTTTGTGCCCCAACTTCGTAAAATTCTTAAAGCTGTGGCCCTATTTCTGAATTTACTAGGTCAACAGGCAATAATGAGGTGAAAGATTTATTTTGGAAAAATCCCCTCTGATTAGTGTCTCCAAGTTGAAATTTATTTGGTGATTGTTATATTCCTGCTGAACATTGATCCATAAAAGTCAATACCTCTCTGCTTCACTGGATAGAGTTGAAAAGCTGGAGAAAATTAGCCTCCTTTTTCACCATGGTCCTTTTAATCCTTTAATATTTCAGCAATGAATTCAATTTGTATTTTTTAATCTTTCAAGATTTCAACAACAGCAGAGTGTTTATGTTCAGTTCGTATTTTCTTCGGTGATTTGGGGGTAAGATTCTGAAAGTGTGCAGTGTAATTGGTAATGCAATTCTTTTCATCATTGATGGATAATACTCTGTTCAACATTTCTGCCTCCTTTGCAGGAGCTAATATTTAGGGACAATAGACTCACCAAGATCCCTGATGTCAGTATTTTTAAGAGCCTCTTGGTGTTTGATGTTTCTTTCAATGAAATATCCTCCTTGCATGGTATATGCAATGTCTCAAGCACACTCAAGGAACTCTATGTCTCTAAGAATGAAGTGACTAAGATGGAGGAGATTGATCACTTGCATGACCTGCAAATTCTTGAGCTTGGTTCAAACAGGTTGCGTGTAAGTCTGACGAATTCTGTCTCTAAGAAGATTGTGAGAATAGTTTAGATAAGTAATCCATAAATGTATATTATTATTATCTAACTGCTCAGTTCTGAGTATAAATCAGAGGCCTTTCAACCATTTCATTGTGATAAAGGGGCTGTTTTGATCCTTGCCTTTGCCATGAGCTGCTAGGACAGATTTTTCTTTTTTTATTAGGATTGATTAGTCTTCCTAGAAACGAAACCTATTTTCCATTCACACACATGTATACTCAGTGAATACTCAGCCTTGCTAAGTTTTCCAACCCATAAAAACAAAATTCCAAGGTTTCTCTTCATTATAGGACATCTAGATCTGTTAATTCCAAGGTGCCAAATACAGGTTTTGCAGTTTCTGAAGACTTGCAATTCCAAGCATCCAAGGATGCAAAATATGTATTCCAGCACTACTTATAGTGTTTACTTAGGCCTGTTTAGATTGTGTGATTACTTTTTAAATCTAGGCAATATAACATCAGAGGGATTGATAGCATTGTTGTCAAGGAAATGCATTTGTTTCTTAAGAAAAAAAAATTCTAAATGTGCATTACTCTCTTCTTTTACCTTGTTTATATTTCAAGGTTTGAAGAAAATAATTTCAAAATATGCATTTCTTGCTTCTTTTACCCTGTTTGTATTTCAAGGTAAGAAGAAAATCATCTTTTCCTGCCAAAATTTCTATTCAAATGCCAGATCAAAGGAAGTGGATACTTTTCTAATCACAACTGTTCCCCACCAAAAGAATTATCCCCTCTTACAACTGTTACACACCTAACCTACTTTTCCAATTCACAGGTAGACAATATGGGGTAAGTCCTATCAGGTAAAATTTTGACCCATCTAAGCCAAAAGTAAGATTTACATTTTCTAATTCTAGGTGATGGAGAATATGCAAAATTTGACAAGTTTGCAAGAGCTATGGCTTGGACGGAATCGTATCAAGACTGTAAACCTCTGTGGACTGAAGTGCATCAGGAAAATAAGCCTGCAGAGCAACCGCTTAACATCAATGTTGGGATTTCAGGTGTGTAGCATCTAAGCTTGAGAATTTGATGATATTGTAACAAACAGTTCTTTACCAGATGTTTTTATTATCACTTTATTCTTTTTCATTTTTTTTCCAGGATTGTGTTGCTCTGGAAGAACTTTATTTAAGTCATAATGGTATAGCAAAGATGGAAGGCTTGTCCACTTTAGTAAATCTTCGTGTTCTGGATGTTGCTTCGAATAAGATTACTTGCATCAGTGATATTCAAAACTTGACAAGGTCCAGATAAATGTTCATATGATCATGTGAGCTGGAGTATTTTATTGTTATTATTTTTATCTGTTTTAACTCTTCCACTTTTTTTGCTTGCTATTGTTGTTGTTTTTTTTTTTCTTTTTTTGGGGTTTGTTTTTGTTTTTTCCTCAGATTGGAAGACCTATGGCTTAATGACAACCAGATAGCTTCACTGGAAGGCCTTGATGAGGCCGGTGCTGGTCCCAACGAGAAGCTTACAACCATTTACCTTGAGCACAACCCATGTGTATGCTTTTCCTTTCTGAAGCTTTGTTTGTTTTCTAGCTTGCGTACAAGTTAGAATATGTGAGCCCTTTCTTACCTGATGCATATATTTTCAGAAGATTCCTCAATTGTGAAGTCTTTATGTATATTGAACTTCCTATCTTATTTTTGCGGTTGGATGTAACACAACGAGTGGTATGCTAAGCATTGATTGTGCTATTTTTTTACTTCTTCTAGGCAATTGGCCACTTAGGAACACATGGTGCTTCTGCAATGACCATTAAGTGCTTCAGTGAACCTAATTTCTGGAGTTGTCTAGTTTATAATTATTGATGCTTCTTTGCTCTGATTTTGCAGGCAAAGTTACCAAACTATTGTGCTACTTTGCGGAAGATATTTCCAAGTCTTCAGCAGATTGATTCTAATGTGTACTTGTGAGAGGCTGACATTCATTGCTGGCGAAAGCTTGTATCTCTTTTATTCAGAGGAAACTTGCTGTTCGAATGTAAGTTGGTTGTTTGTTGCTGCTTGTGCATTACATGGGATCTGTGTTTCATCATTAAATCTTCCATGATTTCTTCATAAAGCTACCTAGATCATGCTTGATTTAATATGTACATATGCCATCAAGGGAATAAGAAAAAGAAGGGAAAAAAATGCAGTGTCTGCGTGGATTTACTAAATGCATTTTTAAAGGCAAGTTGAGGTGCAAATGGAAAGCTTAAACAAGAGAGGCAGGGCTTTCAATGGATTGTATCTTGATCCGGATTCAATATGAATTTGATCCAGTTATGCTAGAATCCATCCCAAAATGGCCCTTTTGGATAGGTGAATCAAGATCCAAATATCAATTCAATTGGATCACACTTGAATTCAACCTGTTCCAATCCAGTATAGTTTTGAGTATTTTGAATATTGAAACCATTGTTGCTGCAAGGTTTTTCTGAACTTTATTTTAATAATATTTGAAATAATAATTTTGTAAGATTTGAGTTCTAGTGGGTGATGTACATACAAGTGAGAATGAAAAAACCCGGTGAATTGAATTGGTTCATATCAAAACTGGCTTATAAGCCTCTGCTTCACAAGCTCTGCCAAACATAACTTATTTCTTTGGGTTGCTTATTTTAAGAAAATAAGTTATAAGCTTCAATAATAAGGTGAATGAAACAGGCCATAAGTTGATTAGGCTCCCACTAAAAGATTAGCTTCCTGACTGATGGTAGTGATTCTCATTCGTTGACAGATGATATCCTCTTGAGACATGAAACTTGTTTGCTTTGCAGGTGGAGGCTTCTGAAGTTCCTTTTGGAAGCAAACTGGATATTAGCACACAACGAGCTAGACGTTGCTGCACAACCAGCATCATTGCCACCTCGTATTTTGTTGTCAAAAATTTGTACTCTTTTACTTGTCTATTTGCTACAGCAGGGGCCAACTTTAACATTGACTTTTCCTTTTTCCTTCACTGGCCGTGACAGATGGCTGCAGTGTTTTGTATTTTTTCAGTGCTGTCAATGATAGGACTAGTGCTTAATTGGAGATATTATCAAATAATGGAAAGTTGGGGGCCTGTCTTTTAAATATTCTTAGATGGGCCATGGACCAGATGGTAGACCATCCTCTCCTCACTGAAATTTAAAAATGAAGCATGAAGCATACATGCACAAATGTGTGTGTATGTGTGTGTGTGAGAGAGAGAGTGTCCTTCAAACAAATCCTAGGGATGCTATTGTTTACCAGGTATTGCACCTGATTCTTCGGTGTCGAGAGGCTCACCGGATTTGCGGGGTTGATCGGGGATTGAATTTGCTCCAAGCGATAACATGCGTGAGAAAATGCTTTATGGGAAAGGGGAATTTCCAAATCGGTTTCCAACGTTTGTCTCTTTTTCAAATCCATCCCCAATGTTTGTTTTATCCCAAATTCATCCCATTTTCGCAAATTCATTCCAAATCCGTTAGCTCCTGTCGGGCTACCGGAGCCCCCCACACGATTCGCAGTGTGGCTGAGGCTGGGATGATAATCCTCAATCTCCCAAATGCTTGTATTTACAATCCAGCGATGATTTGTAAACGTCTAATTGCACTTTATTCAAAGAAAATGTTTGATCCAAGTCATCTTTCTGCAGAAATCATTAATTTCTTGACCTTCCAAGCGTGCCATCATGATGCTAGCTCATCCCACACATGCGCGAATCATGTGGGGGGCAAATAAGTTATAAATCTAAGCTCCGGCAATCGGATGGGGACTGATTTGTTTGGGAGAATGAGGATGGATTTGAGATAAATCAAACGTCTATGATGAATTTGGAAGAAGGGGCAATGGTGGGAGACAGATTTGAAAATTTCCCTATGGGAAATGAAGACACTAGAATCCGAGCATCTTTAAACAAAGTTAACTCTTTTTTGATAAATTCCACTTTTCCCTTCGTTAGAGCGGTGTGTGTGTGTGTGTCTAT